>VZRU01004765.1:78131-116594 GCA_013398155.1 Pedionomus torquatus
AAGAGGCAAACACCCACCTCTCTACAGCCTCCTTTCAGGTAGCTGTACTAAGGTACAGGTGACCTGACCCACGGTCAATTTATGCATCATTTACACAGATCACAAATGAGTAGAGGGGTACTGAAGCAAAAGCTTGAACAATTTCTGAAGCTCTAACACATTCCCTACCCCAAGATTCTTGTTCTGCACCTGTGCCAGAGGACATAGTCATAACAGCAAAAATGAAGTGTTCTCCTGAGCCACACAGACCTATATACAGACTGAAAAAAAAAAATAAAAAGTTAATACTCCAAGATGTGAAACACAACAAACTCCAGATTTTCAGTTGACAGTGTACACACCACATGCCTTTCAGAGCACATCACCAGCCTGACCTGAGTGAGGAACAGCTGAGATGGCAATACACTTCTAACTCCTGCCCTCTCTGCTACAGGCATAACCCCACACCAAAGGAAGGATGAGACAGAAGTTACCAGCTTTGGTTAACACTGGTGCTTCTCTCTCCTGAGCTCAGCAGTAGCACAGAAAAAGGACACGCGTCACTCAGCACTGAAGGCTCAGATGAGAGGTAGCACATGATTACAGCAGTGTAACTTGATGGCATCCCATCCCATGCATGTGCCTACAATCAGGATTCCTCAGGCAGCAAAAGGGGAAGTTTGAATAAGCTATTGCTGAAGGACAGTTTTTAAACTATCTAGATGTTGCCATCAGAAAACTTAACACAACAGAGTGTTAAAAGTTTAGTCCAGTAGTATTATCCTGCCTTTCCAGACAGCCTACAGATCTGCCCTGATCTTGCTCCAGCACCTTTTGATATAATCTTTCTTAAAATAATTTCAATAAACACATTTCTGTCTAAAAGTTCACAGAAAGATCAAATGTATATGAATATTGGAGTGCAGTGATGCACAGATTGATCTCAACACTTCTGAAGGACCCTGAATCTAACATTTGGACTTGGCATTGTTTTAGTGTCTGATTGGACAAGTGACCTACGAAGCTAATTCAAATTAACCAGCACATTAAATACTTGTATGAAGGAGTCCATGACTCAGCCACAGACAAAGAATGAGTCATAGGAGATACATAGGAGATAATTTTGAAGAATGAGTAAACCTAAGAAAAATCCCAAATTGGCCATGAACAATATGCAAGTAGAAAAACATGTTCAATTGAAAAAATATGTTAATTGCTATGAATTAGTCAGATGGCTCTAGCCACATCAACACAACAGATAAATTGGGGGCTGCTATTGCAGTCTATATGCCACGGCTGAGCAATTTGAATCTCTATTAAAGGTGTCTCTGACTTTCTAATGAGAGTTACTGCAATGTGCATCAACAACACACCCGAGATACACCCCAGCAGAAAATCTAGTGCCACAAAAACAAAGCTGCCTTAGCTTCTCCAATGGGGGAGACTTCCCTGAGCACCCCCAGTGCACAGACCCACCACTGGCCTATTGGGGAGACCACACACTGATCCATATCCCTCCAAACTCATCATTAAAGAAAGGAGATGGGAAAGACCAAGGTCTTGGCCATCTCGGAGAACACAGCAACTCCTTCCCTTGTCCCTGCAGCTGCTGAAATACCCCACAACCCCAGTCATTCCTGGGACTGGGTTTAGATTTAAGTTCTACTCACCCTCCTTTTAAGTTTTGCTTTTGATCTCATTGCCAGCAATTCATGAGAAGTACAGTCCCACAAACAGCGGCACCAACACATCTGAGAGGAACAACACCCAGAAATGGAGATTTCAGAAAGGCCAGGAATCTTCTAAACCAGCTTTGTCAGTCTGAGCATTATAACTTCACACAAAAGGGCTGAGAAATAAAATTAGGGGTATCTAATCCTTCTTCCCAACCCAAGTTTCCTTAGAAGAGAATAAAAAAAATTAAAAAAAACAACCACCACACACCACAAAAAAAAACCAAGCCCAAATCATTATTACAACAGGTTTTGTTCACACAGCTGAACAAAATTTAGCCTGACTTCCAAATGTGCCTTTACTACCTTTATTTTCCTGCACAGATTTTGCCAACCTGTGGGTATAGGGATGGATGCATACATAGGATTGTACAGCTCTTTTTTCCTTTTTTATTCTTTAATTTGTAGTCACATCTAGTGCTACAAAGCTCATAAAAGTAGAGTAAAACCTCAAGTAATCCCTCTCTGCATGGCCAGCATGAGCACCCATGTCCCATGAGACTCACTCACCCACCCAATCCATCTAGGACTGGACCCCATAGGCACAACCAGCCCTGAAATCCCAAAGTAACAAAGCAGTAACAAAGCTAAAGGCTCCCGTGATTCACTGGTAGAAATGTAGTCAGCATTCAATGTGCTACATCTGCTAACAGCCCGACTAATGCAGAATGCCAAACGGATCAGTTCCCACAGCGCTGCTTGAAACGCAAAACATTTAGTCAGCCTGGAAAGGACTTTATAGTTATCAACATAGAGCAGGGAGGAGTAATTATACCTTTTTGGACCAGATGCTCAAACTCTCCCACCCGATAGCCACACAGCTCTAGTAGGACTAGGACTCAGTTCTGTGTCCAATAGCCCTGTATCCCTCCTGCCCAAGCGAAGTCTGGGAGTAGTTCCTGATGATGATGTTGGGAAAGCTGAAAAGAATACCTGAAAAGCCACAGAAAAGAAAACATCTCGCCTCCCTATCACACGAGCTAAAAAAAACATAGAAGCAGATCCACAAACAGCAAACACTCATATAATCCAATCTTCATTTAACCAGGTCTGAGATAGGCTACAGGTGAGGCAAAGCTACTAAATTGTTACCCTTAAGCTCCCAAGATCTCTTTTAGATTTCCTTACAGTGCCAGGTCACGACAGGCAGGCTGGGTAACACAAAAACCACCCTGTAGTGGTCAGAACTTCAAGCAAAGACTTTCAAATGCCTTGTAGACAGTTTTCAGGAGTGCGCAAAGCTTCAAATAAGCACACATCACAATGCAGCAGTGGCATTTTGGCCTCAAAGACCCCAATCCTTCCAGCCACTAAGGAGACTTAGATGACAGGAAGGATAAAGCTTTGAAATTCAAGTAAAATATAACTAAACAGCAAAAATGGCTGGTCAGCACCGAAATAAACTAATGGCTTGGTTATGCAGACACTCTGATGCAGCACAAACCCAAGTTGCCACCAGAAACAGTAGTTGTACATCCTTTGACCATCCCCAGCTATTCATTCCCACTGCAAACCTTGTGCCAGTCCTAGTAAGATGGGTAATAAATTTGGGAGGGAGGGAAAAACTGAAAACTAGACAGACAAGGGTGGGGTGTTTTTTTTTTTGAGTCCCCCCACCTGATGGATCAGTTCCCCGACCCAGCTGATGCTACACCACCTGGGGCATTAGTCTGAGGGAACAGACTGCAGCAGAGCCAAAGGCAAGAGTCTCTGCTGGCAGCAGAAAGACAGTCAGATGGGAGCACAGTGTAGTCACAATCCTTAATTTTCCCATTTAAGAAGTGTTCTTGTCGTGGAGCCTTCTACTAAATTGTTCATAACATTCCTGAATGCACTATCCTGCAAGATGGAAGACGCAATTACTGTCACATTATCACCGTGTAACAAACAGGTCTAAAAACTTATACATACTAAAAAACTCCCAGATAAACACTGGATTCAAATAACCTGTGTTTTGCTGAAGCTTACTAAATACATGGCCTGGAGTCACTGCCAAATATACTGTAGTGACAACAGGACGACACCTTTCATTCTGCTTTTAGGTCCTTTGCTGTAACACTTTAATAATATATTTGCCCAAACCTAAGATGTTTTATGTGAGAGATTTCTAAAAGGGATACAACACTTAATACACTGCTGGACAAGCTGCTGGAAGGACTAAGGTTAGAGAAAGCTCAAGTGATCAATAAATGTGAGGAGTTATAAAGCACAGAAAGCACTTAGAAACACTTCAGTACCTAAATATTAGACCTTGTCAATAATTTTCCTTCCAAACATCTTTCTAATCGCATATCCTTTTGACCAAAAGCAAGCATTTCTCTGCCCTTTCGATCTAAATATTTTGTCCTTTTCCCAGCCATGAAAAACTAAAGTGGTTTCCCCCAACTGAACAGAAAAGAACACTTTTATTAAATATTACTAAAGAAAAAAAAGTAAAAGAAAGAAACCAAACACAAACAGCCTACACTAAAAAGCCCACAGTATTTCAAATAAGCTTTCACTTCCTCACACTTTCTTCCCCAAAAGAACTGAAGTAGAATTGGTCAAAGTTTAAAAAAAAAAAAAAATGAAGCAGAAGCAAATACCTCAAACCCATGGGAATAAAGAATGGTTGGTAAAATGAGTGTATATTTACCAATACAGACTTTTAAAGTTCCTCCTGCCCTGCAGAAGAACAGCTTTTTCTAGGAAAAAAAAAAAAAAAAAGAAAAAAGAAAAAGAAAAAACCCACACACCAAAGAACTCAAAGGAATTCCACCTACCTGGCTTAAAACTCACCTGCAAGACAAAAGACTATAAAAACTCTATAACCTCAAGCAGTCAGGAGGATTACAAACCATGAGGCTTCCCAGAGGCATCTTTCTGTACCTTGGAATGACATATCTTAAAAATTAGAAGCCCCAAGATCATACATGGCTGATGTCTGATCCCCAAAACATACAGCTTCCCAGAGCAGCAAGGTGGCAAAATCCACTTGTGTTTCTCCTCTTTCTGTTCAAAAGGGAAGTCAGGTAGGAGGTGGCAAGGTCTACTCCTGATTGCATGACAGGACAACAGCTACGCACAGGAAAAACGAATGCTCAAAACCTTCACAATCTAGTTGAGGTCCCTGGCTGCTCCCATTCCAGGATTAGTGCACAAAGACTCAACACTACCTGCACTGATGGGAGCATCCATTTCCTCAAAGCTTTGGGTGCCAGGGAGAAAATCAGAACCTGACAGACCTTATCAAATTTTCTGGGAGAAACAACCTCCTCATCCTTCAGAAAACAAATCACTTTTGCTCATACCTTACCAATTTCCTAAGGCTTGTGTTGGGCAACAAGGAATGTTTGTGAAGGGCTGTGGAAGAATTGGAATCAGCACCTTTTCTAACAGGCACTCATCAAGTGAGTAATTAAACCGTGTAAACAAAGTAAACCGTGCTTGGAGTGATCTCATTTTCTGCCATCACTCCACAAGACAGGACTGTGGGGCTAAATCATTCCTATCTGCACTATAAAGAATATAACCGGAATACTGAAGAGCCAGGTAATGAAGGACCATCAGCTCTTGCCTCCAGCCAGCATGTGCCCAGTAAGATGTTCCCTAACACCAGCTGCTTCAGGGACCCAGAATAGGAATCCAGCTCTTCCTTTTAATCCCCCTCCCTCAATCACCAGCAAAGGAAAAAAATCTGTAGAGCACAAGGTACAGGATTAGATGCCAGTCAATGGGTGCCCGTATCTACCTTTCACTCTGGCATCTTAATGCATTGCTCCGAGCAAAGGACTCTGGGTTCCAAGAACTGCATATGCATGCACACATATGTCTAGTATGGTTTAAAAAAAAAAAAAAAAAACACTAAAAAAAAACACAAACCAAAAAACCTAAACGCAACTCTCAAAGTAACAGAAACAACAGCCTCAGTCACTCTGAATTTGTCCATCTCTCTTTAGGAAAAATTTTTATATATCTCCAAAGACCTCTTTGCAGATCTGTTTGCTGTAACATGGATATAAAAGCCTAACTTTCAACAGCTAATTGATCCAACACCTTGTGTCTCTGGAGACAAGAATCTCCTGCTAGCCTCCAGGATTCAAGCCTTCCTCCACAGCTCACCCCTGAAAACAGGTCATCTCTACTTTTCTCCACCCAGCAAGAGGTGTCTCCATACATGCTGTCATTTCTGTGCAGTCAAGATCAACAGCAATATCACACTGGACTTGCCAAGAGCTCCCTGAAAACATTTTCTTTTCATCTCCATTTCCCATCTCTTGATGCTGTTAACCATCTTGACATCAGTGCCATCTCTTGTGACAGCTCATCAGAATCAAATGCCTGTAGATTATTGCAGCTGGGACAATTGTGAACTTGGAAGAATAAGGACAAGATGGGTAACCCTAAGGAAACAAAAAGGCCTAAGGTGACAACCTTAACTTGCAATTTGCTGAGGCAAATCACATGCAAAATTCAGTATGTAACTATTAGAAAAGTTATTAATTACTTTTAGGAGCAGGTGCAAGCAAAGGGGAATCAGATGTGTTTGGGCGCAATAGCCAAGTGGGAATCTGCTGGCTCTGGCAGGAATCACTGCCATCTCAGGGAATCTATATGGCTCACACAGAATAATCATCTCATTATGTTTCTACAGATCACTGGGTCTAACAAGTGCAGAGGTTAACAGGGCTCCTGTCGATACCAGCAGTTTGGCACACAGGAATTCAATACTCAGGGATTCAACTTCCATCAGTATTAACGAAACATGAGAAATAAGATGCAGATGCCTCCTTTCCCGCCCCCCCGACCCCTGCCACCAGGTGATCCCTACCCCACACACACACTGCAGCTACAGCTGCTCAGAAGTTTCTGACCGCCTCCTTCCAGAAAACACACCAGCCAAACATCTTTTGCAGAAGCATATTCATTTCAGTGTGGCTTACGCTTCAGCAGAAGGCTTTCTCCCAGTCCTCGGCCAACTGCCAGGAGAAATCAGCTGTCGTGTGGCACAACACAAAGTGCTTGAACTGCTCAGGTTTCCCCACACACACAGCTCCCAGGCAGCTCTCTCCATCATGCACTTTGCAAAATCCAAGCGTGTTAAAGCCCAGAGAGAGTCCCATGGGCTGGCCCCTGATCTTTGGCACCCTAGGGAATGAGGACTGTGCAAATCCTCACACAACCACATGGCAGGGCTTCCCCAGACCTCACACTTTCACACAACAACACGGAGATATTATTTCTGCAAAATTAGCATCAGCAGCACCATAAAAGATTTCAGAACCGTCTCTGGAAAGCTTTTTTTAATCTCATGTTTATCCCTTCTTTATTAATCATCTTTATTCTCCCAAATCCTGAAGAGCCAAGTCTTCAGGCTCTTTACATGAAAGATTATGCTGGCTATAGTTGAAGAAAGTAGGTAAGACTTGAAGCAAGACACCTCACCCCAATGCAGTCTTCTTCACAACTCAAAAAAAAAAAACCACAAAAAAACACACAGACACAAAAAAACACACAACCAACCAACCACAAAACAAAACCATAAAAAGGCATCAGGATGGTTCCTAACCCAGCAAGTTTTTCTAATTTCCCTTGTAGCATCGGTTACTTTAACAGCAATATAAACAGACAATGAAATTCAGTGATTAGGATTCCCATTCACCACACTCCTCCAACAAAACAAATTCCTCCTCCGCTTATTTTAACTGCCAACATGCTTATAGGTTTGACAGCCCCTAGGAAGAGAAGGTACAGCACACAAACTGCACTAAGTGTCACACTCCAGAGTGGAAAATAATTGTACATTTTTGCTAAGGTCAGCTTCTTCTCCCACACTTACAGGGCCAGTGAGTAAAACAGTTTCCAAACTTGAGTCAAAGGAGCACTCTCAAGTCTGCCATAACTCTTCAGTTATCAATCAGCCACATAAAACTGAAAACTGTTGGTTTGCTGATCCAGTAGGGTTCAACAAGAAGTTACCGTACCCTGGAGACCACCATTGTTTGGAAAACACAAAGGGAAGTTGGCTAAACGTTGCACTCATGTTAATTAGCTAATACAAGAACTACTTTGACTTCACATTAAGTTAAGGCAAGGTGGCTCCAGCAAAGATCATTTACTTTGTCTCTGCTGAGGGACACAGGAGCTCTTTAGATCATTCAAATCTCATTGCAAGACCACTTCTTATAACCCCTGAAGCCTCAATGTCCAATAACCAAATGCTCTGCTAAATCAAAGACCAGGAAAATTGTCTTCCTCTGGGGAACTATTAACGAATGAGCAAGAATGTAACTATACCACCATAATTCTAGATTAACAGAAATCAGAACTATTTGACTAGTGTCCCTGAGACCCTTAGGTGGTCTTCACTCCTTGCAGCTGGTTGATCCCTGTGAGTACAGTGGAATCCAAACGGTCACAGAGGATTGTAAGATAATGACAAAGGCAGTCACCAGTTTGTGACAATATTCATGTCACAAAACCCTTGTTACTAGCAAAGGGGGAAGCAGGCAAGGGGGGCGGTGGCAAATAAGTAGTAGTCAGTACATCATAACAGTTGCCTGGTTGGGCACTTTGTTTTTAGTTTATTTTTCAATTGACTCAGTGTTATGTTGCTGCAGCCACCACTGTTTAGGGCAGTAATAGAGCCTGGCTCACCAGAAACACATTAAACAGAGCAATTAAGGAACATTTTGAAAAACCAAAGAAATAAGATTACTGCCTCCAGGAATCCGCCTTCAAACCTCAGCAAGATGGATACATCAGAATAACGAACAAACATCACAGCCCTGTATATCAAAGTCATCTTGGCACCAAGAACATCACACATGCAGGCAGGCCTTAGATCATTCCCTGCATAAAGGCAGCCAGGAAGAATCTAAGGACATGTGGGTGGGCAGAGCAGAAGAAACAAGTGGTCACTGAAAATATGAACTACAGGAAATATTTTCTTAGGGAAGAAAGGTTCCTCTGACTCACTCTCTGGAATGAGTCTCAATGCATCAGATGTATCTCATTGTTCTCAGACATTTGGAAGATACAGACCAAGGAGTTTTGGGAAGGAAAGTAGAAAGCTGCAAGATATCAGTTAGCCCACAGACCCTGAAGCACACAATTCTGTTGCCCAGAATGCAGATATTTGCTCTCACAAATTATCACTACTCCCACAGCAACAAGGAGGAATACACCAAGTCAAAACAAGGGTCCATTTAATTCACTGTCCTGCTTTGCAAAAGTGGCCACTAGTAGATACCTAAGGAAGACTGCGGTCAGGTTAAACACAAATAGCATTAACACTAATATTCCCATGGTATCTGGTTATTTTCAGCTAAAGGTATTTGAGTTCTTCATGGTGGCTGAGGCTACAATGGACCATCATAAAAATTTATTATAGCTGACCAGAAAAAAAAAAAAAAACCACACCCCAAAACCAACCAACCCAGGGTTACTACCTGCTGTGGTTTTACTTCTGAGACCAGAAATGCCACGAAACGCCATCCTTTGCTCTTTGCCCAGGTGCTAAAGGACAGGTGACTTATTACATCACTGATCCTGCAGCTTTAAATGAGCTGGTATTCTCTGTCCCCATCCTGTCCAAACCAGATAATCATAAAAAATATTACACCTGCACAGATCTGGCATGCCATCTATCTGTAAAAACACCCTGCTGGCTGTCTGGATTGCATCTGCTTAAAGATCCATTTGAGCTTTTCCATCTAGCTGCTGCTTTGAAATCACAGGGTACAGGCAGGCCAATTATAAACAATTAAGTTACCACACGTAAGAAATTACTTTTTCTCAGATGAGCAACAGTAATTGGCCATATGCACACTCACAGACTAGTCCCAGTGGCCAAGCAAATTGGTTTAACTTGTATTTTGCGGTAACACATTTTGCTACCTGTTTGCAAGGGAGCAAAAGAGCAAGGACGGTCAGCTACCACAGCTCAAGGTAAAAATTATCTGTGGTTTAAGAAGATACCCACAATTTCTCAGTCCACCCTCATGGCGAAACCTTTACAGTTTGTGAGCGTTACTTTGCCCCACCTCAGCAGGCAACTTGCACTAAGAAACAAAACCAGTTTCATTCTGAACAGTAAAAGACCCTTCTATTTATTTAAAGGCAGAGAAGTAATGTAGCAGGGAAAAAATCAGAGTTACTACTAATTGTTCCTTCTCCAAATAATTAATCCAGAAGCACACCTGAAACTACAGCATTTTCTTTTCAAAGACATAAAAATGGAGCATAAAACCTTTAGTTTCATGTCAAAATAGACTTAGCCTTCCTTGCCTACAGGAAAAACCTTGCCCAGAAAAAAAAAAGTCACAGCTTTGAGGAAGATGACCATAAAACAACTGCACAGTACTCGGGTGCAAGATGCGAGCAGCCAGATGGGAACAGAAGAAACATTCCAGAAATGCTAGATTTGCATTATTTTAGGGTCACCTCTAAGCCCAAGAGAGTAAACGGGTCACAGCAATACACGAAAAGAACCAACTCTACAAAATTCAGCACTTAGTAACATCCCACGTTTGGCAAACTTCAGTCAGGCTACGATGAGAGATGGGGAAGTGGCAGAGATGCACATGTGGTTGCTATGGAGTTAAAGACTTGAAGAAGATGCAGGGAATCAGCACAACTGCCAAGAATACAGTTAACTCTTAAAGTGCCTCTCTCTATGCTGCCCTGGCCAGCCAAATTCATGAATACCCACTGTAGGAGAATCCTTTTAAATACCCAAGAGTTTCCATTAAGTGTCAGAGTCCAACAACCAAACTTCATCAGAGGGTAGAAGCTCAACATGAAAAAAAAAAACACAGACAGCTGAGACTGGTAAACAACAGCCAGCTGCTACAGAAGCCAAGTAAGGGTTGAAGGACTAGAGGATGGAGGTGGACATGGATGGAGAACCACACCTTGCAGCACATCATCTCTGCCAACTGTCCTTGTAGCTCAATAGTGTGCTCCGCCAGGCACAAGAGAGAAAAAGTAACTGCTAGATACACACATAGAGACTGACCTACCCCAGGGCTATTACCAACAAATTTAAAACATCTGCATTTCAGGCATCACCCTGAAATGTCTGAAGTGCACTGAAGACCTAAGAAACTGAGGCACATCCCTTCCTCAAGAACACATGTCTTGAAGTTTTTGGACGACTTCTGTCCAGTGGCATCATTCAGCACTATATGAAAAAGCCACCACCCTTGCTGATGCGAGCACAAGACTCACATAGGGGCAAGGCCTGGGATCAGGGTGGCACAGGACACACTACTTGTAGAGTTTGCTTCCAAGACTAAACAAGGAAGAACTTCTGAGAAGACAAATCTTCCAAAACAACAATTTTAAGTGTGGGAAAAGGGTTCTGGCCAACCAGGCAAATGAGGAAAAAAAGCTTGCAGACAGTGCTAGGCATGCTGGAGCTGGTGACTGAAGTCATAAAGCACATTTCACAGATAATCCAACCAGCTGCTTCCAGATCACAAGAGGCATTTCCAACTCCCTGCAGAGTTTCCTAGTGGGGTATGTGTACATGTGTGTGTATATATATATATACACACACACACGTAGATAATCAGCAAAGTTCCTATTTCCTCCTGCCTACTTAAGGCAGCCTTTCAGTGTGCATCCTCCTACACTGCTATTTTTACCTGCTCCTAATCAGTGTGTTCTCAAACATCAAGAGACTCGGAGAAGAGCAGTTCAACTCCTTCAGCACACAGCCCACGTCACGCTGAGTAATACCTGAACGGCAGCTTTTCCCTCAGCACCCAGGTCATGGTACCTCATAGAGCACCGGGGAGAGCGAGTGGCCAAAGCCTGGGGGACCTCTTCTCATTCACAAGATGCTGAACTTGAACTGAAAGCTCTTAGAGCAGAGATCATTGGCACCACAGGGAGTCAAGCAGAGAAGACTCTACCTCTCCCCCTCTACTCTGCACTCGTGAGACCCCGTTTGGAGTAGTGTCCAGCTCTGGAGTCCTCAGCACAGGAAGGACATGGACCTGTTGGAACGGGTCCAGCAGAGGGCCAGAAAGATGATCAGAGGGCTGGAGCACCTCTCCTATGAAGACAGGCTGAGAGCTGGGGCTGTTCAGCAATTTTGCAAGCCATTTCCTCTCATGCAGCAGCATTTAAAAAAATAAATAATTCCAACTCTAAGGCCAAAAAGTACTGTGGGTCAAAGCTCTTCGTAATACATCAGTAACAAAGAACCAGCTCCGGTGCCCCAACCCAACCACACCGAAAGTTTTTAAAGACAGTTCCAAGCTCCAATAACTTCAGAAATGTTGCCAGCAAGAACCCGGTAACAGATGAGCCACGAGTATCACATTTGAGAAACGTAGCATCTTGGTCCACACATGAGTGCTCTGAGCAAATCTCAGCCTCCTGTCAGCACGTACTTTTTAAACCTCTGACATTTTAAAAGTTTACCCTATGGAAGGATTGTAGGCAGTTCAATATACACATTCAACACTTGATACTTGATATTTAAACTTCCTAGCTCAGATTATAAATGTTGACAGATTTATTTGTGACTGCAGCTGATTGGAAAAGTATCTGTGCACCCATTTAAAGTTTCAACAGTATCCCCATTTTTTGTAAACATTTATCATGCAATTTTTAAAATTGCTCAAAACACTAAGAATGTTTTTCCAGCACTGAAGTACCAAAAAAGCAAAGCAATTTCCTCTCCCCCCCCAAAAAAAAAACAACAAAAAACCCCCACAGTACTCCATCAAAAAGTCCTTTGATTAAAACTGAAACTTTTCAAGAAACTTTCAATTTTCTTGGAGAACTGATTACATTGAACAACACGTCAATAGCAATTTTGTAACCACTCTCCTCTCCCATGAGTCTTACAGAGACTCACGGTATTGATTTTATTATTTTAAAACTAGAACTACATGCAGTTGAAATCTTTAAGTAAAAATTCTTACTCAACATTTTCCACAAAAACAGCAAACAACAATGTTAAATATTAAAAATACAACTTTGCAGGACCAAGATTTTTCAATGTCACCACCTAAACACAAAAAAAAATATTCTTTTGAAAGCAAAGTCACTTCAGATAACATATTAATAAAGCTTTTCATTGTGCCTTCCTCCTTTTTTCTTTTCTTCTTCCAGCTGCAAAAAGACACCAAGCAATTTTGGGCAGAATCACAGAATGACAGGGAGTTGGAAGGGGCCTCTGGAGATCATCTAGTCCAAGCCCTCATGCCAAAGCAATACTTTGGCATGTATTTTCAGTATGTAGTTTCCTCATTAAATATTCATGCTCCCTATTACAGTTTACTTCCCTGTCAACATCAAAACCAGTAGTCAATAGAACATAGCCAGGCTCAACCATGACAAATTAATTTTGCTTCGCTTTGCCCAAAAAACAGTTTGCATTTATCTGTCAGCTCAGAGATTGACACTCAACTTCCCCCAAGGCAGCTCAAGCTCTCCCAGAACTCTCTTGCCTGAACCAAAACAAAGAGACAGTAGGCTGTATACTTCAATGTCTCAACAGGCTGCACTTAATTAGTATTTCTTGGATGGCAGCATATCATCACTGAAAGAGGACACTTAACTTACAGGGGAATAGCTCACCAGAGCAGAGGTAACATGGGGCACACTAGAACCCTGTCACCTTCTCTTACTCTTGGCATTCAGGGCTTGCCATACCTGGAGATGAAGGGAATTGCACAGGGACAGAGCCACCCCCAAGCACCCCCTCTGGCAACACACTAAGCAGGGGCTGGTCCTTCTACTCTTTCCAAGCAATTCATGCCTGCAAGCAGACTGTTTTCCTCTGTAGTAAATACCCTTACAGTCTAAGAAGGGAAAATTAGCAAGTGAGAACCACTTTATTCCATCACATTCCCAGTAGCATAGGTACAAGTATATAAAATAAAGACGACATCATCTGGAAATTCAGAACAGATGTGGTGAGAATCACCACATAAATACCTACGACTACAACAAAAGTCAACACTGAAGAAAGAGGAGTCAACCTGCACTTATTTTTTCAGGAAGCAAGGCTTCAGACCAGCCTTGGGTTGTCACAATTACATCACAGTCTCTTGCAGTGATAAGCAAAATCTGTCTTTTAGCAAGCAGGAGCAGACTGCTAAGGTCTGGTGGCAAAACGTAACCAATAAGCACCAGAAACAAGTGTGCAAATAAGACAGAGGGGAGTGTTTGCTACCTGGAGCAACTGGATGGTGTGTTTGCTCAGCACACGATCTGCTTAGATCCCTCTGCTTAAAGTCCAGATAGTTTAATTGTATTTAAAGCACAGTAGTTGTACATAACCTATATATTACCATCAGTTCTGACAAAGCCCTGCACAGAAGTGGAAGTTCATTTACTACAAAGTTTTGTCTTTTTGAGCTGAAGTGGTTTTCTTCCTCACAATAGATTATTATGCTCTGCAAAGCCAATGAGACAAATCCAAGTATCTATAGAGTCCCTCTGTGCAATCCCTGCAGCACATGCTTGTTACCATCAGACAAACATCTCTGAGGTTAAACAGGGACGTGAGCTTCAAGATTTCTCCCATGATAATGTGTAGTGAAAGACGTTTCAAACTCCAGCTCCTCAGTGGATTTTGATGCCTCACTGCCCATGCAATTAATGGGAGCTTGCACCTAGCAAGCTTAGAGGACCATGGACTGGCTCGCCATGGAGGAACATTTAGCCATGCTGACCAAAGGCAGGTTGCAGGACCACGTTCCTCCCTCAAACACAAAGACACTTGAGGAAAGATGGTGGCCCAAAGATTGCATAACAGGGTCTGAAGATAGTATAGCTGAGCAAAGAACCCTGCCAAATCGCCTATGGCCAGCAAGTCCAGCGCCAGGCATCATTTGCTGTAGTTCTACTGGACTCAGACCTCACTGTCACTTGGCCTCCTTATTCCCACCTTTCCACTTGGCTCCCAAGTGTTTTGTCTCCCTGAACCACACAACCACTACTAAGACCGCAGTTTCCCTTCTCTTCCCTTCACATCTCCCTCTCCCATTACGTATCCCTTTGTCTCAGCAGATTGCAGCTGATAATTTCCAGGGGTCATTAGTTTAGGCAGAAAAGAAATAGACTTTTCCTCTTACCATTGTATTTTCTTTCTGGGCTAAATACCTAAAAGAGTTTGAAGTCAGCCCTAGCCCCCCTGGTGCTTTCCTTCCTTATAAATTGTTTTGAGGTAGGACTGTTCAAAGCCAACTGAATCATCAGCTAGCTCTCTAAAGCACCTGCCTCCTCTCACCCCTGCTGCGTTCTACCAGCCTCGCTCAAATCCCCTGGTGATGCAGGGCACCCTCTCCCCAGCAGCCACGGAACCCAGCTGGGAGCACTGATTCTTCCCCAGACACTGCCTTGAGGCTGATCAACTAATCATGCAGTGGAAAGCCCCAGGGAAGCTAAAAGCCATCCTTGCAGAAAAGTGCAATTTTCTCTCACCGTTAGCTTTCCAGGCCATGACTGCAGACAACCCAGCAGAGACAGAGTATGGGCCTGGATGGGCAGGAGCTATTGGATGCCTAGTTCACAGCATAACTCAGCCAGCTCCAGGGGACCCCACTCTTGAAAATCCACCTCTCTATAGAATCAGAGAGTCATCTAGGTTGGAAGAGACCGTTGAGATCATCTAGTCCATACAGCTAGGGGGAGAATCAGGTGGTGGTGGCAAAACTGGTGGGTTGAGACAAATGCAGTTTCACAGAACAGCAAAGGGAACAGGAAAACAACACCACCAACAAAGGAATGTACAAACAGAATTATGGTACCATCACTCACTGACTGGACCTGGGATGCCCCAGCCCACTCCCAAGCTATGCTTTCCTGCCCGCTCCCCTGGCCAGCTCCCAGCTCCCCACCCAGGTATGGCTGACAGTGGATGGAATACCTGTGTCCCTGCCAGAGCCTGGGGAGAATTAACCCTGGCCCTGCTGAAATAGGACATGAAAACACACAACTTACAGCCAGGCCCAGTTGTAACTTGCAAGTAGCAGGCTTGGGCTTGAGAGTTTAAAGGTGCTAGTTTGGACATACATCCCCTCCACCCCCCCAGAATTATCTGCTACTTGTCAGTATTCACAACTGAAGCTATTTTCACCTGCTACCATTTCCCTTTCCAGCATGTCTCTCTTGCTGATGCAATCCCACTGCTTTCTGCTGACCACACTGGCCTCTAACTGAAGGACTTGTCTGGCCCAAGGGAGAGAAGATGCCCGTGCTGGCTGTTGACAGCAAATCTCTCAAGTATGTTGAACTTCAGAGAAAGAAGAAACAGTCCCACACTGACTTGATTCTCAACAGCTCCCAGGCAAGTTTGGATGTCTCCTCCCTATTCCCACCATTTTGTTGCAATTGTGGAGACAAAGGCAGGGGACAAACAACCACACTCATGTATGATGACAAATTCTGCCTAGGACTAGGCCTCAATTCTTCCATAGACTCAGCCACTGGAAGACAAGACCACCTTTCCTTGATGGTTTCTTCTCTAAGGAGCATTCTAAGCAAAGACCCCAATGTTAATAAAGGATTAGATTTCTCTACGCAGATTTTCTTCAGTGCCACAGAAAGGGTAAGTTTCAATTGTGTTTGTTTCCATTAATTCTGGTTCTCCTTCCCCTTTGTCCAGGATAGTTAAGAACAGAGATGAACTAACCTCCCAACTACTGAGCGCTGTCACTTCTACACTCTTCTTCTACCATGAGCGATTTACCAGTGCCCAGGAGCCCCTCTGCACCACAGGCTGCTTTCACATAGGTTAGTATAAACGAGGGTGACTGCAGGTACATCAGCAGAACCACTGCTGAGCAAAGTTGGTGACCAAGACTGCAGAGGATGGTGCCCAGCACACTAAAGCTCAAATGCGTCTGAGAGGGCAATAGTTTATAGAAGAACCAACAGAAAGGAAAATACATCTTAGTGAAAAATGCCAAAAATAATGCAAAATGTGGATTTGGACGCTGGGTACTTGAGTTCTCGAAGATATGTGGAGAGGAATCTTCCAGTATACTTGCACTCTATAACATCTTTTTCCCCCCAAGATTCCCATTTTTCTCTCTGCTAAGCTGATGCTTTCACCACAAGTAGATGCATCTTCTCCACATCTGAGCAAACTCCTGTTTTATGAGCAAGCTAATGTGCATTCTTGCATAGAATAGAAATAGCCTTGAATTCACAAGCCTCCCTTGGAGACCGTGCCCTTGAATTGGACTAGAAAAGACCTAGAGTGCAGAGGACACAGACATTCTTAGGCGTTACAGCTTGACAACATTCACCTTCACCCTGCTATCAAGAGCTACCAGCAGTTTATGAGTCAACAATTAGTCACCCTGATATGTTGTACTGTGCTCCTGGTGGGCTCACAAATGATGAGAAGTGAGCTCAGACTGGTACCACTCAGACTCCTGATTGACAGCGCCTTTTATAAATGTCTTCCAAAAGTTCCTCTTCAAAGACAAACTGAAATCCCACAGATCAAAGCAAGCACAGAGTAAACTTCTCCGGTGCAGAAGGTAAGATAATTGAATGGTCCAAGCATGAATTAGTCCATCCTTCAGGAACAAAATACCCATGTAGCTGCATCCCTCTTAATGCAAAAGTTCTTTTGAGACTTAGCTGTTAGATCACAGCTTCCTCCTCACCCATGGATGAACAAGGGGAAACTTGTCAGCAGGATTTTAGAAGCAAAACCAGACTAATGCCTTTTTTTCCACTAGATTACCTACAAATAAAGGGTTGTCTGAAAAAGAACATGAAGAATAACACCCCTCTTAACAAGGTTAAGGTGGTGTATTTATTCATTTTAGTATTAGTACTAAATACATTTTTATGACAATTCAATGCTAGATGCTATTTTAAGATTAGTTCTTCAGTTTGCACAAACATAGCACTGCTGAAAGACTCCAGCGTGTTCTCTAGAAGCCAGAGTAGGAGCAGCATTATCAAATGTGAGATGAAAGAAAATAGCTAATAAAAGAAAAGTTTTAACAAGCTTCCCAGGATTTGTATGTAACCCTGAACTTATTTTGCCCTTGCTTCCACTGGTTTTGCCTGATCCTCTCTTGACTTTACTAGCTCTGAGAGCTGCACACAAATTCCAACCTCATCCCGTGGCAGGGCGTGCAAAAAAGGATGCAACTGCCTGTCTTCAGATGAAGCCCAGAGCTCCCTCTCCCATCTCTGCAACCCATATCCTTTGGCTCCTGAATGAAGATTCAGACATTTGGTTCCTAAAGTTACGGAAGTTGGTCACCCTAATCCAGGAGACTTTGGGCACAGCTAAGTTGTTCATTGCAACCTGTTGAATCACCTTAAAGATTTCTACTCTAAGACATGCAGCTAGGAGGTTATCCTCAAGATCTGTACTCCATAAAGCCCATGCCTCATGGAGTAATATCTAACAGTACTGGAGTGAAGTACCAGTAACACTTTACCACCTTTCTATGAGCCTCCTTTTCCACACTTGAATCTCCTTCCTAAAGCAGAAGCAAAAAACACTGGAGGTGTTATACACCATTCTAGCTTCAAATACAAAGCACAGTACTACCAGGGCTGCTAAAGAGGAGTTACCTCCATCCCAGCCAGACCAAAGAACGTCTACAGATGCAGGCTCATGAATTAGGTCTTTCCAAGTGCCCCAGGATACACCCAAATATCCATAAAGGCTTCATTTGGATAAACAGCTTCAGTTTGGAGATAAAATAGGAAAGATGCTGGTCAGAGGAGGAAAACACATAGGTTGCCAGTGATTAACAAGTACAACTTGCAAGCTTTTCCTAGTTGCTCGGCAACCCAGAAAGTCACACAAGAGAGCAAGGGGTAACTAGATGTTTCCAGAATAGAAGTTTTAGGTGGATAAAGGGAAAGTTTTGGTGTATTTCCACACCTTCACCATCCTGTATCAGTACTACAGGCCCCAGATAAAGGGCAGGGAGACTTCAGCCAACTTCTACTCCATTCAAAGGGAATAATGAAAAAACAATTACTCAACTGGAAAAAGATCTTTACCTTCATATCACTTTTTTCTCTCCATTTCCTACGTTCATATTAGAAAATAAGAGAGGCCAGGGCCCATCTGCTGGTCCAGAAACCACACAGCACATCAGGATCTGTCTCCATCTGGCTAAACTTCCTTCCTCCCTAAGACAAGGTGCCAAAAGGAAACTTCCTTGGGCTACCCTGTTCCCCAAACCAGACCTGCTTTTGCGTGAAAGTGTTTGTTGGTGTGGGACACAAGTGTGCTAGGGTTACATCAACACCATCACACTCCCAAACCAGGCCAACACACACAGGAGCTCCCTGGGCACCACACGGAACAGAATAGGAAAGGGGCATCCCTCCTAAGGTTAGTAGTAGGCAGGATTTGCCATCGCTTACAGGGCCACAGCCATAAATTGAACTAAACAGAGCTGGTGGCTGGAAGCCAAACCTTTGACAGATTAGCAGCTGCCCTAGTGGAGGAAAACCTGGTGCATAGAAATTAAAAGTGCTCTGCCCAACTTTTTTGGGCAATAACCACCAAGGGATGGAGGAAGTGGACAAATTATCCAGCTGGCAGTAGAGAAGGTACCAGTAAGACAAGGGTGTTTTGCTAAAAAAGCAGCAGTCTCAGGCAGCCCTGCCCCTGGCTCTCCCACACCCCCTCCCCTTTAAACACAAGGTATCAGGCTTTGCAGAAAGACCTGGCTTTGGGAGAAAGAAAGAATCTTCGACACATTTCCTGGGGGTGCTTCAATAGTGAGAAGAGAGCAGAGTAGGAACAGTAGGAACAGCTAACTGTCCTTTTTGCTTTCATTTTGTCCCTTTAATTTAAAAAAAAAAAAATTGTTTGAAACATTGTCACGAAAAGCAGAACGATGCCCACATATCACCCTTCGGATAAAAACAATTTTGAAATCTGACACTTATGTAGTTCTGTAGGCACAGTGGATATTAATAATTCAACGAAATATTATAGTCATTACTATATTTTGCAATATCACAACAGTGGGTTTTAGCAGAACTCCTCTCCAAATCTCATTGCAACAGCCATTAATAAATAAAATGCAATTCACTGTATTAAATGTGTTGTTTAAAGGCTAAATATTTCATCAGAACTAATTCATTTTAAATAATTAGAGTAAGACTCTCCTTCTAGCAATAGGACAAATCTCCAGCTCCATACAGTTTCCACACTTAGAAATGAAATTATGTTTCAAAAAGTAAACCATAAATTGAATTCAACTGGAACATCTGTGCAGCACCTCTTAAACTCCAATGCCCCTGCAGACTGAGGGGATCACAACCAAAGAGGCCTCAAGTCTCACAACTTTGTCATTCTGTTTATGCAAGCCAGGAAAATTAAGATCGGAAAAGTACAATAGAATGGCTTGTGTTTATTGCCTGCTTTGAACAGAGGCCAATGCCTAATTCTCTGGGGGAAGGAGAAAGGAAAAAAAACATCGTAGTCCAAGCCTCGGCTTTCCACAACTACAGAGAACAGCGCTCATCCAGTGCTTTTCATCAGTCTCAAAGGGATTGGCAAAGGTCTGGTTCCTCTCACAGGTGGGGAAACTGAGGCACAGAGGGAAACAGCTTGTCAGTGCTTAATGTAAAGGCTAAAGGATGAGCATCTGCATCACACAGGTGACACATGTGAGCTCTACCCCATTGTCTCCAAAGGCACTCATGACTCCATTTCAGTTGCAACTTAACTTTGGGATAAACAAAAAACCAAAGTCCCAAAACAAAAAGCCCAACTCTTTCAGCAAAATGAAAGACCTTGCCAGAATATTTTCTTGGATCCCAGAACTAGATCTAGATTTGAAGTGCAACTCCCCTTCTACTCTCAAACACACCAACCTCCTAACCCAGCCAGCCATAAACCAGTGAGTTTCTGACTAGGACAAATGAGAGGGAGTTTGATTTTATTTTTTGACAGCTGCCATTATTAGGAAAAAAATATTACCAAAGCCACATTTAAAAAAAAAAAAAAACCCAAAACAAACAAACAAACCTATCCCAATTGACAAATAAAAGAAAAAAGAAAATACCACACACACATAGTTTTCAGTTTTGATTTTTCAGTTTAAAAACTTCCACAAAAGAAAAAAAAAAAAAAAGCCTCCAAACAGCCCTCTCTAAAGGAACTGTTATTTTCTGGCCACCTCCAGAACAGCATGTAAGCATCCACCCTACTGACTGACAAACTGGTGTCAGCAAGTTAACTCCCCTCATTAAAAAAAGGCAACTTACTAGCAGGAGCCTGCATCAGACACTATAACCTCTATTTTTATCCACGGAGCTCACTGCTTTCCCCCAACAAGAGCACACAGACACTGGGACCTTCTTTTCCCCAAGTTTATACCAAGACACAGCATAGCACAGGAAATTAGAGAGGGTTGTGTTTTCAAGCACTACTTTTTACAGTAAAATAGCAACTTAACAAGGCCAGCATATTTTATATTTCCTAAACTGTGCTGAATTTGCTTTAATAAGTATATGATTATAAATGTGTTGGTTTAACCTTTTAAAATAAAAATCTCAGCTTTTCTATTAAAAAAACCTAAATAATTCCTTAAAAATTAGGGAGACGTACTTTTTTTTTGGTTGGTTGTGCATGTTGTGGTGGGGTTTTTTGCTTGTTTGTTTTTAAAAAAAAAAAAAAAAAAATCAGAATGAGAGTCTGTGCTTGGTCCGAGACAGAATCTGGGTGGACCCATCAGGGTGGAGATGGGCGTTATCCCCATCTTATTATCCCCATAATAAGCCCAGATTATTTCCCTTCTTGTCAACCACTGCACACACACTCAAAAACACCAAGCTGAGCAATAAATTGTCAGAGCTCTGTATACAACCCATTCTGGATTTCAGGTATATGTTCGATATGCCAGATACATCCAACACCAGATACAGCTGTGCTACTGAGCAATGCCAGATGTGTGACACTGGGAATAGATAGACCTTTGGCCTCACCCAGCACATCTGATCTTATGTTCCTTGGCTCATAACCAAAACCCATTAAACTCAATAGAAATGCAAAGAATTCACTGGCTTCAAATCCGATTTTGTTCAACAGTGGACAGGAACAGCTAGAGATACTTAACCTGTTAGGGAGAAGAATTAATGGAAATTCATTCTAATAAATACATCACCTTTACCGCACTGTCTATTTGTGCTTTAAGTCAAACAGCCTCAAGAGCTAAGGAGCTTTAACTTCTGACTCAAAGCCCAGATGACTTCTCTGGGCTTCCACCGAGACCCTATAAAGGGCTGGCTGCAGCTCTGAGACGGCCCAGCAGGACTTGAGCTAGAACTTAAACCCAGCACCAGTGAAAGACCAGCATACCACGGCTAGAGAACACAGGGACTCAGAAAAATGATTCAGAGCTCAGACAATGAGCAAAGCAGCAAGAGCACATGCCACACCACAAGCCAGGATGGTCTCCACCAAGGCAGTAGAGAAGCCTCATTTTTGTTTGGATGCTGTTTGGTGGAACTTTACAATTGAAGCCCTCATCACCATTAACAGCGACTTCTAAAAGGACTGTATTCCTGGGTTGTTCAGCCCCTTCAAGAGACAACCCTCTGCTTCACTGTGCAGCTCAACTGCTTGTGACACTTGGCAATTTATCACACCATTAATGCTTTTTCTGGTTGCTCTCTTATGAAAGGCAGGTTGAGGCACAGCCACGCAGATGGAAGAGGCTTTCACATTCCATTCTATCCAAGCCTGCCAGCAGTGAGAGGAGCGGAAGGCACCTGGGTCCAATTCTCATATTACTGACACTATGAGTGTATCACCACTGACTTGGAAGGTACTATTGTTGACCTACTCCAGCCACAGTAATACAAAAAATAAGCCCTTGAAATAAAACGTGCTGCTCTGACAGAAGCCATTGCTTCATCAAGCTAGGTCCTTATCAAGGCAAGCGTTTTTAACAATACCAAGGATTTAAACCAAGCACAGCAGTTTCATTAAAGAGAGCAAAAGAGAGACCAAACGGCTGCAGTGACAAGTCACTCCAATCACAACTGTGAGGATCCAGAACAGCATTTCCAGTCTGGCAAAGGGACCACTTAGAGCACTTGGGCTGCCTGGCCAAGCCTGTATACTGTTTATCAACCCAGCCAAAATATAAATAAATTTCCTCATAACAGCTGTTTCTCCAGCAAAAGCAGAAGAGTCTGCAGTCGCAGCTCAAGGCTATGCCACGAGACAATTTCTAAGGCTGTTTTCCCAGTTTATTACAAACTGTTTCTTCCCTCCAACTTCCACTCAGGAAAGCGGTTGTGATCTCTCAAAACAACACACTCTCATAAGCAGTGAAGATACTTAGCAAAGCAGTGAACTGAGGGCACGCAGCCGCCTGAAACACTTTGAGAGATGCCACGGGCACGAGGAACGGACACCCACCTCTTCCCAAAGCCAGCACACCAGCATTTAGAACATCCTTTCACACCAAGGACTTCATTAGAAATATTCTAAAAGAACAGAGACTTGGCAACTTCAGTTCAGTAATTCTCACCCCCAAGTGTCCAAAATCATTGGATTCAGTGAACTTCAATGTTTATATTGCTAGTGACAGCAAACATGGGCACATGCTAGTGCACTCCACCAGATCTGCACTTGAACATTCAAGTTCCCTATTAATGCAAGACGGGCAGAAAAACACTTGCACTCACTGTGGCAATACCTCAATCTTAGTCCCTCAAGTTACAGACTTCCCCCACAATTGGGCAACTCATTTCCACTGCTCCAAGCTCAAGACAATGGAAAAGAAAACCCCAGAAGAATAGAGGGGGTGGGATGGGGGGGCACAAAGTCAAGGAGATAAATAAAGACCAAAACTGGCAAAACTCAGGCTGCACACAGAAATTTTCACGTTAGGGTCCTGTTCACCTAGTATAAATCAGGCTCTATTGAAGCAACACCAGCATAAATTTGCTATAAACCAGAGCGGATTTTGGGCCATGAACACCAGCTGAACAGCATCCCTTGAAAGGGTAATGTGTATTTACTGACATCCTTCCTCTCCCTGCAGTTAGTGGCAGGACAGACCATTTAACCAGTGGTCTAAAGCTTTAGCTTGCAGGACAATAATTTATGCACCCTGGCAGGTAAGAATGACCTATTCAACTCTATCGACCTAAATAAGTAGAAAAAAAGCCTTCTGACAGCATTTCCCTGCCCAGTACTTGTCCGAGACCGCTCCAAATATCATTCAGCCATGACACACCTAACCTGAATTGACCATGTCCCAGACACTTGCACACTGACTCCAAATAATCATTTTCTTCCCTTCTCTCCCAGGGGGTGGGTTAGACTTAGCCATAATTCAAGCATAGGATCAAAATACTGCTGAAGTTCCCAGTAGCTGTGTGTGTGCCGGCTAATTCCTTCCATTATGTTCATTCTGTCCCTGCCCTGGGCAGGAGCTGCCATAGCAGAAGGATGCACAAGGAAAATGCATCAGTACAAGTCAAGCACAAGCCTCCCTCTGGAAGGAGAGCATTTAAATAAAGAATGAACCTGAAATAGCTACCAGCTTCCCTGTAGCCAGCGCTGTCTGTCAGCAGGAATTCACCACAGGGGACTATCACACAGGAGCAAAACATCTTCTGGCCCCGCATTCGGGGGAAGAAGAGAGCAAATTCCATATATGCAGGTAAAAACAAACAGCAGGGTTCCAGCACCTGTATTACGTACAGCATCCTTTAAAGACCAAGATTTGTAAAAGGTGCTGCACATACATCTGGGGGGGATAAAAACCTTTTATGTTCCCAAATGTTCACCATTAAGCAAAGTTTTCTACTTATCTCTCAAAACCCTACAACTCCACAGGCATCTTCTGAAACAGATGGTTTTAGCTCAGGACAGAATAGGCTGCAAGGACATACCCCAACTAATTGCCAGTTCTTTTTCACTATTCCTTCACATTGCCTGATCAATTAGATCTCAGTTAGAGCAGCAGATGAAAGCAGAGCAAAACCTGAACCGAACAGGACACATGCTTTATGAACACCATGAACAACCATGTACAATCTACAGGACTTAGTGTATAACCAAGGGATGTCAAGATCCAACCATGCCCAGGCACAGACAAAAACCTTCAACTCCTGATTCACACTACACAGAGACTGTACGAGTCGCTGCCACTGCCTAAAAGCCATAGCAATGGAAGGAGAATGAAGGGACCCGCAACCACATATAAAGCGATCAGAGCACATGAACAACAGCAAGGCACACAGAGGGAATGGAGGAAAAGCAGGTAGAACCAGACTACAGCTCCAAAACATTTCTGGTTACATGGTACTTACATTTAATCTAGTTAAACAGTTCATGAAATCACAGAATTGTCACAGTTGGAAGGGACCTCTAGAGATCATCCCATCCAACTCCCCTGCTAAAGCAGGGCTACCCAGAGCACATCACTCAGGACTGCATCCAGGTGGGGCTTGAAGGTCTCCAGAGAAGGGGACTCTGCAGCCTCTGCCAGGGCTCTGCCACCCTCACTCAAATTAAGTTTCTCCTCATCTTGGAATGGAACTTCCTATGTTCCAGCTTGTGCCCGTTGTCCCTACTCCTGTCCCTGGGAACCACTGAGAAGAGTCCAGCTCCATCCTCCTTCAACCCACCCTTCAGATACTTGTGAGCATGAAGAAGGTCTCCCCTCATCCTTCTCTTCTCCAGCCTCAAGAGTCCCAGCTCTCTCAGCCTTTCCTCATCAGGGAGATGCTCCAATCCCTCCATCCTCTTGGTTGCCCTATGTTGGACTCTCTCTTCAGCAGTTCCCAGTCTCTCTTGAACTGGCGAGCACAGAACTGGAGGCAGGATTCCAGTTGTGGCCAGAGTAGAGACTGTCACCAGTGCAGAGTAGAGAGGCAGAACAACCTCCCTGGACCTACTGGCCGCATCCTTCCCTACGCAGCCCAGGATTCCACTGGCCCTCTTGGCCACGAGGGCACATTGCTGGCTCATGGATAGTTTACTGTCTACCAGGACCCCCAGGTTGTATACCTAGTTCTAGAGTTACCAGGTCACATACCCTTATACACATGTAAACATAGTCCTAGTATCTTTCACATTTCTAAAATGCCTTTTTTTTTTTTTTTACATAAGCACACAGTGATTGAAATGTGATTTTAAAAGATGTAAAAAAACCCAGGCAGCTCTAATCTGTCCCTTCCCGTGTTCCCCTCAGGTGCCCACACGCAACTCATTTTGATAAACGCAGGCATAGCAAGTCTGGTACAGATAAACCTGTTAGCTACCAAGGGCAATGAACGTTACAGACAGCTCCCATAGCTAAGAATGCAGTGTTAGATGAGCTGTACATGTCCCCATGAGCTGTGAACCAGGAGCAGCAGCACTGCACGCTTTCACACACAGCTCAACTCACTCCTGTGTCCTCACACGTTCCACGGATCAGCTCTTGCCTCTCACCCTTGTCTCTGCTGGGATGAGCACACAAAGAAATCTCTGCAGCTCACGCAGGCCCCGGTTTAAGAACAGCCTTCACTAGACAGCCTTCACTTTCATGACTGGTAACCTTTCTCTTTGGTGAAGAACATGAGCCTCTCCTATTTTACCAGAGACACAGCATTCTCAAATGATCCAATATTTTATTTTAGCACAGAATCACAGAATTGTCCAGGTTAGAAGGGACTTTTAAGATCATCCAGTCCAACCATCAACCTAACTGATAAGAACTAAACCAGTGATCACTAAACCATGTCAGTGCTGGAGTTAGACCTGCCTCTTTCCCCTTTCAGTGAGTTGCTACTAAGACACCTTCTCCCCAATCTACTGTATTGCCTGTTTCCAGTAGCACTACAGGAAGCACAAATTTTAAAAATAATTTTAAAAGAAAAAAATAAAGCACCCAAAAAGCTAATATCCATCAGAACAAAACCTCAGAGCAACTCAGAAAGGCAGGCTTTGTTACTTCTAGCATGTGAGTAGGACCAAGTAATGTAGATAATCTTTAATTAATTAAAAGGAAGGGAGGGTAGAACTGAGCCTGCTACAAAGAGATGCAGTACAAGCACACCGAGAATGCTACACTGCCAATGATGTTACCTTTTAATTAAAGGAACAGGGTTCCCAGGCAGGCTGGCAAAAACCAACCACGACCAACATTAATTAAGTAAATTAAGGCCACCTCAGCACTGATGCTGTAGCTGCATTTTAGGTTGCCTTCATAAAGAAACAGTTTCAGCCTTGGACAAAACAGACCATGCTGTATGTGAGTTAGCATGGAAGGGATAAATTCGGAATCTGTTGACCAATTTGAACTGAATTCAACAGAGAAAAAAGAAAAAACATCACAGAGATATAGAGTTTCTCTAAACGCAGCTGAGTGAAGAAGCAGGTCACAAAGTAGTAATTGGCTTGAACCATAAGTCACCCGGTGTCCACTCTCACAGCTGGCAGGGCCCTGGCTGATCAACCACAGCTGCCCCCCAGCACACCTGTAATGCTCAGCCCAGTACACCAAGTGCCACTATTTACTGCTCCAAACAGGCAGCAGAATGAGGGATCATGACAGAGATGAAAGAAGACAGAAGGATCCTAGAAGAACAAGCACTTAAGTGGTAAGTGATGGCTAACTTCCATTGCTTAACAAAACAACCAGGCATTTTACTCATTTTCTGATGTCGGAGAGCAGACAGCTCTCACAGGCTACATAACTGAGAGTTCAGTGCAGCTACAGGGGCAGAGCCTCAAAAACACCCAGCAGAAATTATAATCCTGTAGGGCTCCCGAGCGAGATCTTTCTCTGCCATATTCCATATCTCATGCTTTTCTGAAAGTCCTTCTGTTCAAGTCTTAGCTACCCAGAGAAGTCTGGCTGATGATATTTGAACCACCTCTGTTACATCTCTGTAACACCTAACACAGACACTGTGACTGCATTGAGCTTTCTCCTGGTGTCACTCCAATAGTTGCCAAAGTACATTTGGATAAAGATCCTCTCACTCTTCTAGAAAAAAAAAAAAAAAAGAAAAAAAAATTCCCTGAAGTACAACAGCCATCACATCAATTTACAATCTCACAGGCAAGCCTTTTTTCAAGTTAGACAGCAAATGTGATTTTCGGAAACCTCCTGCCCAATAGGCCAGTCTGCCTCTCCCATTTGACACTGTGAAGAAGGCTTCCTGTGCACAAGGTCACCATGCTCCTTTACACACACACTCACCAGTCTTGTGTCTCACACCAGGCTTGCAATACCCAAACAGGAGCAAAATCCTGTGCTGCTTAAAGCACGGAGCTCACACCGGTTGGGGTAGAGGTGTCTCCAGGATCACAGGGCTCTGGCCTCAGACACCCTTCTGCACTCCCATCTACACTCCTACTATAGTGTCAAATGCTATCAACATGTTATTGATTGGGAACAAAGCTAGAAAGACACCATGAGTGGCAGAATAAGGACATTGCCCTTCACATACTGCCCCAGCCCTCCACCTTGCAGTAGGCTCCCGCCTTTGGAGGGACACCCAGCCCAGACTCCATCCAAGGGGGCAGGAGGAAGACTCCATTGCCCCAGCTCACTCAGGAGTCCTTCACCTGTACCCGGCATGGGGCTTTTTCTCTTGGGTTGAGAAGTGTAATACAGAGGGGTGGGGAAGCCACATTAACAGTTCGACCAGCTAACAAGACCCTTGAACTTTGCATCCTACTACATTATCCCATGGCAAGATTACACAAACAGATACACAGACCTGCATGTGCCCTGCTACAACTACCATCCTAAATTATACACATAACTCAGACCCAGCTCCCAACCCTCTCAACTGACAGAGGTGACCCCTCTCCCACCTATTTCCAATAGAAGCCCAAATTCATGGCTCCCACACTCTCACCATGTCAATTCTCATCCAGCTCAAAAGAAGTTGTGGTTTGAAATAACTCCATCCATGGTAAAGGGATTAGAACAGCAGACAAAAACACTCTTAAATCACTTTCAGCCCAAACTTCACAGTGCTTTAAGTTGATCACTCTGTTAATTTTAGCTGATATGCTTTCCTATTATTAATGAGAGTCCTGTTCTTCCCCCTCTTAGCTCCTCTTCCCACCCATTTTTCCTTTTTTTCCACACAATCTCTTCTAAAAAGAAAATACACCCGGTATCTGAGCTGTGGCAGGTGAAATAAAATAAATCCTGTCATTAGGGACCTTCTCAATAAGGGACAGGAATCAGAGAACTTACCTTTGATCTTCAGTTCTGATCAGCAGCACAACTTCAAGGAGATCCCTCCTCTCACTCATGCTTCAGTTTCTCAATAATCCAGAAAAAAGGACCCTAATAAGACTAATACTACTGACCTTCCTTTTAGTGGCTTTTGAAATAAACAGCTGAAACAGGCAGCATAAGAGCTTGTTAAGTACAGTTATGTCTATCACCCTGTAAGCACAAAATTGGCAGGATTTGGCAATAAAGGACAGGAAGCCTAGAACAGAGAAATACCCACAAGCACAGAGTCATCCATCTCCCTACCTTGGGCAGAAAGAACAGCCCCCAGTCTTTTAAGAGGCCCTATTTGCCTGCACCTGATGATATTGATCACAGCTGGGGGGGATTTTCCAATCAGGCACAAACAGCAGGGAAAGGCTAACACCCAATTAGAGCTCCCACTCCTTCCTGCACCCATGACAGCCTAAAGCGCTTTTGGCAAGAGCTAAATAATCGTGTTTTATACATTCTCTTCCACCTCCCATCTTTTGCAAATATCCATCCATTTTAAGCCTCAGCAACAGCCCTGCATGTGAGCTAACTCCTCCTTGTAAGATAGGGAAGCTAAGGCATGGGGCAAAACACCCCCCCATCAGGCACAGTCCAAAAATCATGAGGATAGTCTGCTCACACAGCCTCTGGTACCCCAAGGAAGCACATCTGAACTCAACACATGATTTTCTCTCTGCCTTGAAAGTCAGTAGGAGCCCTGTGCTCACTGGAGTCCTCTTCCAAATCCCCACAAGGGACTCAACGCATTTCCAGAGCACACCAGCAGCATCACTCTCACCGAAAACGTACCAGCAGCACCCACGTTACAGGCTGCCAGTGGCTGAAGCAGTGCCAAAGCAGTTGTTTTCAGGATCCCGAAGCCTTTAGCCCACCATTGATTAAGTGAGTTGCTGTGGCTCAGTCCTAGTTTTTCCAAGTCACAACCAACCATTTTAGTTTCAAGGACACCAGAAAGTGCAACCACTTTTCCCAAGAAATGTTCTTTTGTCCCAATGTGCAGTGGATGGGATGAATTTCCGACCCTTCTCTCCCCTCGCAATCGCAAGAAAGAAAAGCAGAGATGAAGAGAAATGTTAAGACTCGGGTGACATCCTCAAGTTGGCCAAAGTGTTGTGGAGTCCCAAGTGGCAGGGACCTGTCAGGACAAATGTATTGTCTGCAGAGCAGGCAGCTGGGAGAGAGGCAATGAAGCACAACTCCCCTGTTACAACTGGTGTAGGAGAGTGAGAAGACTGGCAGCAAAGTGTCTCTAGCAACAGCAATCCTCAGCGGCTAGTCCCAGAGACAAAACAGGGTACGGCCATTGGGGAGGTGGAGAGTAGACACTGCTCCAGTGAGGAGCCGCCAGGGTTCCCATTGCTGCTCCCTGGCATTTAAAAGTTAATAAAGTCCCCCATCCCTGGAGGGGTTCAAGGCCAGGCTGGGTGGGGCTTTGAGCAACCTTCTCTAGTGGGAGGTGTCCCTGCTCATGGCAGGGGGGTTGGAACTCGATGATCTTTAAGATCCCTTCCAACTCTAACCATTCTGTGAGTCTGTGATCCCTTTCCCCACCCAGCAGCACAGCTGGCAGTTGCTGGGGGGGGATGCTGGTGGTTTTACAGGCACAAAGCTCTGGCTGGAGGGGACTGGAGCCGATGAGAGACCCCGGCATTCAGATTGCCATCTTCAGAAAAAAAGCCTGGCAGCAATTAGAGACAAGGCAAAAAGCAGACAGTATCAGCTACAAGGGGGATGAAATGCTTTGCCACGGCCAAGTGCAAGCTCAGACTATTTTCCTCTCTTGCAGAGGGAACCCCAGACAGCAGGAGTTTCACAGAGTCAATGACTCCAAGCAGGTTTTCATATCAATATTTCAGCAGCGTCTGTCTTTCCAGCGTGCATTTCCCGGGCCCCAGCTCCCCCCCTCATCCGTTGCAGCATTTTCCATCCTTAGCAAATGCCCACGCTCCCTCTAGCGCCCAGCTCTGCTTTTCACACACCAGCAACCCAGCACCCTTTCCTACAGCCTGCACCCCAGGGTGTCCAAATCACGTTGGAGCTAATTAAAAGCAATGCTATTTTGGGCACAGAGGCCCTGTAGTGCTCTGCAGATCTGCCTGGCTAGCGTTTGTGCCGCATCTCTGAACATGAAGGGGAGAAAACACTGCAAGAGCCTCAGTGTTGGGGACCCTCCTTGAACAAGGCAGCTTTGCCACTCATTTCAGAGAGCAACTGGGTCTCCTTCAGGATACTGAAGGGGGGGATGGGGGTGGAGAGAGAGATATTTGGTTATTTAGCATAAATCTTTTCTGATCTTTATTGTATGCTGGGAGTCTGCTGGCCACAAGGGCTGGGAACTGACCCTGAAATTTCCGTAGCAGATTATTTATCAACTATGTTCAACACCCACACAGTCACGCTCTTCAAACATGCAGCAAACTTCATTCAGTTCCTTCAGTCTCACAACAACGTGTAAAGGCAGGAGAGGAAATACTGTCCTGCCTGTCTTTTAGCATTGAGGAAGCATTAACGATGCTGCCCTTTTCCTTGGGCACTAAGGGGAAATTAGGATTTGGGAATTTCTTTGCTTCAGATTGCTGCAGGGAGTTCAAGGAAACCAAGAAACTTGAAGGCAAAGGTGTGGCTTCAGCATAGTATTTTCCAACTACGTGTTATTTCAGCTGAAAACCCCTGTTGGGCTCTGCCAAGCACATCACCAGAGCAGTCTCCAGCACAGCTTACAGTGTGGATCAAACTCCCACCTCCCAGAGCCAAGCAAGAGAGAGGGAAGGGCTGTGCACAAGAGAGAAGTAAACTCATCAACCCACCACCCCATGGCTGTCACGCAGAGAAAGTAAAAGGCCTGCAGGTCTCCTTGCTGCACTGCCCCATGTTTCCTAGCCACCGTATTAATTTCTCATTCTTACTTTGAAATTTTCACTGACGTAGGATACTGCAGGTTGAATTCTCAACAATGGTAAACTGGCCTAGATCAATCCTACATCAACTAACACCAAGGATCTAACCAAATACTTTGCAGCTTTGGGGACTCTCTGTGTTTACAGAATTCAGTGCTTCAAACGGAACACGTCATTGAACTGACCATCACGATTAGGGGCAGGTCAGACTCCACACCTTCAGACACAGATTCTCACTGGAAGATAAACTTGACCGCATCCCAGCCAAACCAATCCTTAACTCCAGAAGTGACAGGTTCCTTCCAATCATCCTGGAACCAATCCCAACCATGAGCTCAGACTTGGCCTTCAATCCTGAAATGAATCTGGATTTTTAAGAGAGCACTGACTCAGGTAAGCACATACTGCTCTCCTCCATTCTATCTACAGACATCTGGGGAGCTCAAGGAGCATGACACGGTGGTATCACTTTAGTAAATTCTTGACTGTTCGCAAGACTGGCTTCCAGTAACTTTTAGTACAACCAACATAAAAAAATCTTTGCTCCTTAACCTGTGCCTTGCCCATTAGACAACACTACTTTCATATTTTTCCTAAAAACTTAACTATTAATCTAGCTATAAATTTTGAAACTCTCAGAAAGCTTCATCTTCCCACAGTCTTGCATTTAAGAAAATATTTGTCTCATCTCACCTCCCTTTTGGGAAAAATTTCTCCAGCCTAACATCAATTATCTGCTCAAACCCATTTTCAAAATACTTTGTCATCTAATTGGATGAATGTTTTCTATAAAATAGAAAAAAAAAATTTAAAAAAGAACCACATGTTTCTTTTTGCATTTAAATCACTGTGAAAGCTAAGCCACAAATCCTAGGTCTCATCCCTGAGCATGGAAAAGTATGTAAAAGTACTGGGGCCTGAAAGGAAACTGCTGACAGGGACCTAGACCAGGAGCAGTTCTGAGCTCTGAGCTCCAAGAACACTGACAGCTTGCTGTGCTAGGCAGGGCAACAGCCCGAGGGATCTGCCAGCTTCACGGGATCCACAAGCAACATCAAGGCCCATCCACTGGACATCGACCTAACTTTGCAACGAAACCAGTTTGGAGAGAAATAACCCAAAAAGTATTTTACAGGCACCTTCTTCCAACTCTGACTGACTCAACACAACCATAAAAGCAATTGCCATGCAAGAGTTTAATTTTTATTTTCCTGTCTTCTACCTGAATGTTAATTTAAAATGGATTGGCAAAGTCCTGGAGAAGAATTTTAGCGGCAAACTTCATTACTAAAGGTAGTGGGAAAGTAGAAATGCATCAAGACATGGTGACACAGTCAGCGTACCTTCAGTGGCAATGAGACCACAACCTAGCCAAAAGCCATTTGAGAAAGAAACAATCTAAACTAGCCATTAAAATATCTACCAAATGCAGTGCAATTAGTATGATTGCTCTGTCACCATCTTGCACTCCAGAAGTAAACATTCTAGACTGAAATCCAACTGGACCAACACTCCAACTGGAGTGTTGGCAGAAGGTTTTTAAGCTGCCAACCATATGCAGCACTGCCTGTCTAAAGGTTCATTTTCTTTTTTTGGAATTGCAAATATTGCCCACCTCGTTCTGCCCATCACACGCTGCCTTGCTAGGCATCTTAATGAAAAACTACCTGGCACACAGCAAGCCCATCAGCCTCCCCAGCTTGTAATTCGCCATGGGAGTGAGTAATGTCTCAGCATCAAACCACCAGTACATTAGCAGATCACACCAGAACACTGCCAACAGCATTCAGTAGAATCATTCCCGGAAGAGACAGGCTTCACTGAGAGAACTTGTACAACCTGCCTTTCACTGCCAGCCCTCAGAGCCTGCCCAGGGTAAAGGAATAGGATCAGCGGTAGCAGGAGGAAAGGAATCACGGCAGCCCATTCAGAGCAGGGCTGTTACCATCAGATCCCCTCTGCATGAGTCTTGAAAATCTCAAAGGCAAAGATTCCCAAAACCTTGCTGCACCGCTTTCTTTCAGAAGAAGCTCTTTCTAATGTCCTGTCTGACATATGTTGTAGCTGTTGCCATGTTATATCCTCTTCAACCAATAAGATAAGCTACATCGTCTTTCTAACTGTACTTCAGGTGGCTGTAGGCTACTGTAATACTATTATCCTCCTCCTTAACAGAGTATTGTGCCAAAGACATCTTATATTCCTAGTCTTGGAGTCAATCTTGCAACCATGTTAACTCTAGAGATGATGGCCACAGGCTGACCAGATCTCTTGATAAAACAGTGTCGCTTGGCTGACAAAAGAAGGCCCCAGTCCAGTCTCTCGCCAGCTCTCATCCTGCCGTCTCCAGCTTTCAAAGCCTGGATCACACTACAGCCATCAATGCAGTTGTGTGGTCTGCACAAGTAGCGGCTGTATCACTCAGACACACGGTACTTCTGCAGGTTTATCTGCTGCACTGCGCTCAGATAAATATGCACTGCTGATGTTCTTCGTATAGCATGAAAAAAATCAAACCCGTAGGATCATATAGGGACTTGCACTATTGCACATGCCTGACAGAAATGCCCTCTCCTGCCCTTACCATGGCATCATAGTGCATTTCTGCATCTTTCTGACAGAGATTTGCCTCTGGTTACTAGAAAGGCAAGGGCGTGTATGCATGGGATAACTAAAGCACACTACGATCATAAGCTGAGTCCTCTCCATAGGAAATGGATTGAAAAAATCTTCTCTAGAGGTTAAAAGAAAGCTAAAAGTGTGCATCTTTGCTTCTCATATTAAAAAACCCACCCGCAACACCGCAGAATTTGTAGCACTTCTATCAAGGAAAAAGCATGAACAGAATTAAGTACTTCCTATAAACAGCTACATTCGTCAGAGTGTCAACTCTGAAACCTAATGACAACAGTCCCCATTTACCATTCCTCTAGCGATCATATCAGGAGAACAATCGGAGTAACTGTGTTTTATCCGCTGTAGCTTGTTGAAATCCCTTGAAAAAACTATTGTTGAGAAACAAGATAGTGAGATTTAAAGCTGGAGCAGCATTAAAGGTGCTGCTACTTATTTCTGCAGGTCCTTATCCTAGAAATCAGGGAGAGGAAGGAAGCAAAGATAATCTGAGGAATCAGATCATCTTCACAGGAAGGTTGGAGGGAGCATCTGGTGAGCAGAACGAGGGAAAAATTCATGCAATAACATAACCATCTAGAGAGAAGGAAAACAAGCATCGAGGATACAACTGCTCACCGAATGGCACATTTGTACACAGTATGTCTTCAGAGAGGAACAGCTTTGAAAAAAGAATGGACTGCAGATCTTCTGGGAATAATAGCAGTTTTCAACTAAAATTCCCCTTCCTTCAGAAAGGCCTGAGCAAGAAAACATTTTATCTGATCTCTACTATGTCCCTCAAGAGCTTCACTGACCTCGCTCAATAAATGCTTCTATTAAGGCAGACTGGTACTTGAAGCCCAAGTACAAGTCTCCTTTTTCTAACATCAGACCCACTGAATTAAGCCAAGTCCCCTGCCCAAGAACACAAACCTCATTTCTACACAGAGTAGTATTTTTGTGTTTTCCTAACAATTTCCACTTGAAGACCTGCAGGTACTGTACAAAGCAGAAATGAATTCTGCTCCACACCACCACTTTGTGGTAGCTAAGTAGTACTATCCTCATTTAACATGGAAGAGGAGATCCAGAGAGGTTAATTGTCTTTCCTAAGGTCACAGAAAAAGCCTCTGGGCAGGACAAAGCAGAGAACCCAAATTCCCTGATCTCACCAGCCTTTTGCCTCTATTCTAATCCTGACCTCACTATCTGCAAACGGAGAAAACAAAAGTTTGTTGCCTGGAAGGGATTATCTTTTAATAAATTAAACTGAGATTTGAGGGAAGTGGGAGAAAAGGGGGATAGCAGGCAGAAGAAGAGTTGCTGTTAAAATAAATAAAGAGAAAAAAAAAAACAGAAGGTTTTTAACATTCTAGTTAACAGGAGATGCAGCAGCTGCAAGATATCCCTTTTGTGGAATGTATGTAGATCTATACATCCCATTCAAAACCTCATTTTTTTTATTACCGTCCTTTCCTCTTCTTTGCAAATCCACCCAGCTGCTGGGAGTCCCCCCACCACTACCGCCTGATTTGCAATATACCGCTTCATTGTATGAAATCTGATTGATCGTGGTTTTAATAAATCATAAGTGACAAAAGCTTAGGTTCTGAAGTCTGTTCAAGTACCAGGGGATTGGTAAAAACCCGCTGTATGCTTCTTTGGGAGCCTGAAAACAACAGCACACAGGCACGTCTTACCTGCTCTCCTAGGTCACCTGGCACAATCATGACACATGAGTTAATATCTTTTGTCTATTTTCAATACACCTTCTTGCCGCTTTGTATCTACTGTGACCTAAGATAATAGATGCTTTATGGTCAGAGTCTGGGAACCAATGTGGTGGCAAAAGAAGCCACAGTGTTTCCCTGAGTGACCTTGGGCAAATGGCTTGGTGTTCCTGTGCCACAGCCACCCCAGCAGCAGAACAAGGTGAAAACAGAACTGCAGCGTAAAAACAGGCATTGGATTCAGCCTTCTCTGCTAATAAATGCAAGGACCCAGGTTCAAGCATTTTAACTTTTCCTCTACTCTAAAAAAAAAAAAAAAAATCAAATTAATCACTAATTGCAGTGTGCTTTTTCCAAGAGACAGGAGAGAGAAAGTCTCGAGATACTAAACCTCATACTGGAAAAATCATGAAAAGATAACACAAATATTTATTAGCCTGCTTTTGCTTTTCCTTCCTACAAACACCACACTGGCAATAAACACCAGCCTTTTGCTTTTGCTTGTGCTTTGGAGTTGGAAGCTTTCAATGCATAGTATGTTCAGGTGCAAAATCTTAATGGAAAGTCGTGAACAATCAAGGCATTTCCCTTTATTGCCATTCTCACTCACCTAGAGTTAAAGAATAAAGGAAACTAGTTATTTAAGTGGCATATTTCTGTAAAAGAAACCAAGGAAGAAGAGAATTTTGTGAAAATCACTTTCTGATCTGTGCTTTTGAAAAAATAACCTTTCTTTCTCCTGCAAATGCCTACAGAATGAGTTTTCTCTGCTACTTTAACCAGAAATACTCAAAACTATTGGAAATCCATGCTGGGATGGAAAAGGGGGGATTTTAGCTTCTTTTGCTCAACACCCTTTGATTCCACACCGAAATGAAACAAAAGAGAGGGCACATAGATTGTTTTCTTCATTACATGCCATGTTATATTAAAAATAAATAATCCTAGAGACAAGCGTAGTGCTAAAATATACCATGCAGCTGTTTTCTCTTGAGTGTTTGCTTTCATCTCTAATGAGAGTAGAATTCATGTCTGGCAAACACAACTGCCTTTAAAAATTGGTTAAATCAAAGTAACATCTACATTGCTGTCAGAATTATTGCCTAAGTAATAATAAACAGAGGAAAAAAACTTCCAGTCGAAAAAATAGAGGTGGTTGAATTGCATATTACGAAGCTATAGCTGATGCAGTGCATGGCTAGATAGATAGACGGATAGATAGACAATTTGCTTTTTCATGACTAATCAGTTTCACAAAGAATGTATCTGAAAATCCAGCCAATCTGTTCTATGCTGTTAATTGCTTTATGCCCGTTTCCAATAGTGGCAAAACAATAAAAGAGGCATTTTCAAGGCAGTGACAAGCTGTAATAATCAGAATAATGGGGATATTGTCACCAGACATAAAGGTTTCCTGGAGTCCTTTAAATTACGCCTGTTCTCAGACTTCAGACCAGAGTGGAAATAGTATCCCTGATACTAAGTAGAAAGAAAATTGAAGTTCGTCCGCAGCCATCTGCCGGGCGCTGCAAAGCAGAGTGTGAGGGAGGGCCCTGCACTATCACAGCATGACAGCATGTGGGCTTTTGGGATACCCCACACACAGTCCCACGGACTTTCAGGGACACCTCTGCTACTCGTTATTTTTGACTTCAGGGAAAAGGCAAGAGGGCTCATGGCTTTATTTTTTTTAATTTTTTTTTATATACTTTCCATGGTGCTTGCACTACCTGCCTCCTTTCAGTCCCTCAACGTGCTGAGGGGATTCCACCCCTTAATGAATTAATAGGATCTGTCGCCAGCAGGCAGGGGGGAGAACAGGAGGGCTTTTCCACCACCGCTGGACATCATTCATCCCCTGGCACGGAGGCAGAGAAGCGTGCCGAGGGGTGCGTAACATACGAGGAGAGAGAGAAAAAGTGGACCCAGCCGTGCGGGCACACGGGGCAGAGCGGAGCGGGGACCGGGGGGGGGTTCCCTGCGCAGGGGAGAGACGGCTCCGGCCAGCCCAGCCCCTTTGGCAGCGCCTCGACCGCGCTACCCCCGCAACCCCAGAATTGTCACGGTTGGAAGGGGGGGCTCTGAGATTATCGAGTGCCACCATGCGCGGGCGGGGGAAGGATGATGCTCCCATACTCCTTCATCTTTCCCCAGCAAAACTTTTCCCTTTCTTTGTTTTTTTGTTTTGTTTTGGTTTTTTTTGTGTTTGTTTTTTTGTTTGTTTTTGTTGTTTTTTTTTTGTTTTGGTTTGGGTTTTTTTGTTGTTTTGTTTTGGGGTTTTTTGTGTGTGTTTTTTTTT
>VZRU01004765.1:121642-197334 GCA_013398155.1 Pedionomus torquatus
AAAAAAAGTCATTAAAAGCTGAAGTGTCCCTACATTCTCAGACTAAATATCACCCAGCAGAGCCCCCACCATCTCTGCTGGTACAGGAGCATCCCCGTGGTGGGACGGATTTTCCCCTAGTGCAGCCAGTCAGTGCGTGCAGCAGACGGTCTGGCCTCTGAAGCACAGCAGGCCCATGGCAGGGAGCCTTTTGCATTGCCAGACGCTCTGCAAAGCAACAGGGGCTGCAAAGAAACCACCAAGCAGATGCTGCAAGAGGGAATCTCTCTCCTGCACTGCTCAATGAAGTGGGAGTCCAGCAGCCCAGCGCACAAACATGCAACATGGGTACCACATACCAATGTGCCAAGAGAAGTGTTTTACACATCCTGGGTGCATGAACTTCGCATGAAGTTCAACCAAGCCAAGTGCAGGGTCCTGCACCACGGACGTGGCAAATACAGGTTGGGTGGAGAATGTCTGGAGAGCAGCCCTGAGGAGAAGGACTTGGGAGTGCTTGTGGATGAGAAGCTCAACATGAGCCGGCAGTGTGTGCTGGCAGCCCAGAAAGCCAACCCCAACCTGGGCTGCATCAAAAGAATTGTGACCAGCAGGTCATGGGAGGCGATTCTCCCCCTCTACTCTGCACTTGTGAGATCCCACCTGGAGTACTGTGCCCAGCTATGGAGTCCTCAACTTAGAAAGGACATGAAACTGTTGCAACAGGTCCCGCGGAGGGCTATGAAGATGAGAGGGCTGGAGCACCTCTGCTGTGAGGACAGGCTGAGGGAGCTGGGGCTGTTCAGCCTGGAGAAGAGAAGGCTCTGTAGACATCTTAGAGCAGCCTTCCAGTATCTGAAGGGAGCTACAGGAGAGCTGGAGAGGGACTCTTTGTAAGGGAGTGGAGTGATAGGACAAGGGGTAATGGCTTTAAATTGGAAGAGGGGAGATTTAGAATTGATATTAGGAAGAAATTCTTTCCTGTGAGGAAAGGAATAGGTTGCCCAGAGAAGTTGTGGCTGCCCGATCCCTGGAAGTGTTCAAGGCCAGGCTGGATGAGGCTTTGAGCAACCTGCTCTAGTGGGAGGTGTTCCCCATGGCAGAGGGGCTGGAACTCGATGATCTTTAGGATCCCTTCCAACTCTAACCATTCTATGACTCTATGGGACAGTGGTGGGACAATTTGATCAATTGGGATCAATTTGCGTGGGGTTCTCATGAAGCAGCGGATCCCCTCACCACATCACTATCCTCTTGATCACCACCATCCACACAATGCCCCAGGCCACACTGGAACTGCAGCTGGTTGAGGTTAGCAGGGTGAAGAACTACTGTGTAACTCACCCTCAGGCTCAGAACTTCACCAGGGTGAGCAGATGCAATGACAGATTTGGTGACTGGCCAGCCTCCATCCCTCCTTTTGATTTCTTCTATCCAAACACCATGTCTGAGGGAGACAGAAGAGCCTCTCTCTTTCAGGAATGCTCAGACAGCTCCACTATCTTCACCCACTGCTAAGGCTGCCCAAAAGATGCACAGCCTCCACACTGGTGAAGGACTTGGCAATGCACAGAGAAGGCAGAGGTGTTTTCAATGCTCTGGAGAGATTCTGCAGGTTTTAGATCATGCTCTTAGTTAATGTTGGGTTCTGGTGTTGGTCCCAAAGCCAAGATAAGAAAAACCCCTTCTGCTGATAATCAGCATTATCAGAAATGCCAAAGAGCTTATCAGAATGGAATGAGGGAATGGATTTGCAGCATATACAAAGATAAATTGTGCAGCACACAAGTTCACTGTGTTCAATTCGCTGTTTACTGCAGGTTGTATCTATTTCCATCTTGGACACCTCAGTCAGAAATACAGGATCCCCTGTCTCCTAGATTTCAAGTTATCCAGGACCACAGTAAGATCCTAGATTTTCAGAAGCATTTGCTGAGTTTTTGAAAGTATGCTCTTTAGCATCACTTTGAAAGCACTGGGTCAGGACATTCAAGCCTGCAGCCCCACTTTCTCTTCTGAATTCAAAGACCTCATCTGAAGAGCCAGGTTCAGCTGTGCCACATATAATGAAGAGAGGCATAATCATGGCTTAAGATGTTATAAAAATCAAGAACATGCTATGAGTACTAAGATACACCATTTGGAGAAAATCTGATTAAAAACAGGGAATGTAACATAGTTGTTGATTCAGAAAGAGTAAATGACCCTCATCTCCCTGCCTGTCTCAAGGTATGCCTCGGTCTCAGGTTCCATGGAGAAATGGAATCCTCCTTACTGTTAGAAATTTTGTGCACCTCTCATCAGCTTTTCATTTCTGCTTGTTAATGAAGCCTCATGTCTATGATTGTTTAGGAAAGGCTTTTGCTGCTAAGAAGCAGAGCATAAATACTGCTTTTGCTGTGCAAAGAGAGTATTCGTGAACATGAAACTTACTCTCTGCCTGTTCATGTCATGAACATGCCTGTTCCACTCCTTCCCTAGGGCATAGCAGGATCTGGAAAGGTTTAGTTCTCTTCAAGACACCTGCAAAAGGACAACAGTAGCTACAGATACTGTGATTCCAGGGGCATGAGGTTCATCAAACAGGGCAAAGCTTAGCACAAACAAACTTTTGATAGAAGGAAAGCGCGATGCTAAATCTTGCCACCTCTTGCTGATGGGTAAACACCCTTTAAATACCCTGCCTGTTGAGCCAAGAGAAAAGGTGTCTGTTGTTAGCAACCATGTCTGCTGGAAGCAATCAGTTACCATCCAGTTCAGCCCTGCTGTTCAGGTGACCCACATTAACAGTCACCAGCCAGTTACAGCATTTCAGCTATTCCTTATTTTGACTGAAACACGTTTGTGATAACGGAGCAGCTCAGCTGGCATATCTGAAGGTACAGTAAAAAAGTCATTGATGATTGTATTGGCAGAGCAGAACTTGTCTCCATAATCAAAGCCTACTTTGTATTTAAGCACAGGCTTTGAATTACGGTTTAAAAAACACCAGATTTCACTAGTCACTAAGGTGAGAGCATTTCAGAAGTGACTACCATTTATACAGCCCTCAAAAACAGTGATCTTGGGAGGTCACATAATTAATTTACCTTTCTCTAAAGCAAATTCAGCTGCATTTAAACCAAAGCACAGTACAACGTGCAAATCACAGTGAAAAATAATAGGATGAGACTCAATTAAAAGGGAGAAATTTTTGGAAGTCATGAAATCAGCCAAAGAAAAATAAATTGTGCTCTATCAGACTCAAGCTGACCCTTCTCACCTTGCATTGTGGTGGAAGGTCTATTGCCAGAGCTTGTTTCTCCATCCTCTCAACAATCCTACTAAAAAGATATCAAGAGCTAGTGGCTCTAGGCAAGAGAAAGAAATGGAAATTATCCTTGAATGTATTATTATAATAGTCACCCTATATCTTGATGGGACTCCTCAAGAGCCTATATCGTCTTCTGCCCTGAACACCTCCTTAGGCTCTGAGTTTCCAGGGTTTCACAAGGCCTGAATGCTCCAAGTCAGGTGCTCCCACTGCAGTTCAAAAAGATTAAATTCCATAACTCCTGAGCATCTGCTGGTTGGGATCCTATTACAGACCAGTCATTGAAGATACACCAAATATCCTCAGGTGTAACTAAAGTTGTAGGGGATGTGCAATATCACTTCTATTTTCACAGGGATGCTACCATCTGAGACACACTGATTTTTATTTGACACAGATTTCTTTTCTAGAGGAATTGTAGGATTGTTGTATTGCAGAGATCACTGTTAGATCCAAAGACTGCAACAGTGACATCCTGAAAGTCCATTAAGAAGTCATCAGCGCTTCAATACAGCACTACTGGATGTAAACCAAAGTCCCCACAAGGCCAGAAGTCGTACAACACAAACCACAACTAAGGGGATAGCTTAGGAACGTGTCCCCAACTGGAGATAACCATGCCTTCTCCAAGCATTCCCATGCAGCTCCCAAGACAACCAGATAATGCTGTCCTCAGCAATCCCAGCAGACTCCCTTCTGCTCCTAGCCTAGGGGAGAGGCCCCCAGGGAAGAAATTCAAAGGACTTGGTAGCTTCAAAAAAAGAGGGACACCAAACATCAGCCACATCCAGGTCCCCATAGGCTACTGGCAAAAGAAACAGCAAGAACTCACAAATCCACAAGGATGGAAAACTTCCCCGATAGCCTCCAGCCAACCAGATACAGCACAGAAGATGTTTTAGAAAACTCTCCTGTAGAAATTAGAAACAAGACAGAAAAATGTCACGAAATACCTTTTCCCACCCCACAGAGCGCACGCTGCAAGAATGAAGCTGCAGTGGTCAGCGACACAGAAACTGCTCTCTATAGTTCAGACTTTGCTCTCACCCCAGGTACTTTTTCCACTTCGTATCCTTTTCCAGACAAATCTTTCCCTCTTCGATTCTCTGCCCTCTCCCAAGCTTGAGATAAACCTAGAAGGAGAAGGAGATGCTTTTGTTTCTTCTCTACTCAATCTAAAACCAAAGCAATTGGAGTGTGCATGTGTGTGTGCACACACTAAGGCAGAATTTTCTTAGCAAGCCAGAGAGAAACAAGTCTGGTGGGGAACCCAGCTTTGATGGTGGGACTTCACAGGAGGATGTTCAACCTGCCACAGCTGGATGCCATTTTCTCTCCCACAACAAGCACCACCTTTTAAGATTCTCACCTTTGGCTATTTCCTTCCCTTCTTTTAAGAACAACTCCAAACAAGAGAGAAATTGAACTTCAGCACTGAGGAAAGACTTTATGCTAGTCAACATGAATGGAGGAGTGTATATTTAGTGGGGAAGAACAAAACAAAAAGGAAGTATTAATATAAAGAAAAATAACCCAGAACTACAGCAGCATGCAGCTGGCTGTAGGTGTGTTTCTTACCAAGCCAGTCCTGACAAATCTCGGGCGTACGGATTCAGCAACAACTTACCCCTAAACAGAGCCAGGTTGAATCAAATCTCATGTAAATAAAGTCTGAAATGTTCTGAAAGGGGGAGTCTCAGGCAAATTTGTGCTCCCAACGCTTCTAAAACTAGAAGTATGACAAAACTAAATGACAGATATTATAGCCTTTGCTAGACTGTCTCAGTTGATAATTTCAACTCACAGGGGACCTACTGAGGTTTCACACAAGCACAGGACATTAGAATAAATAATACTGGCCCCAAGAAGAGAACAACATGTAATCCCCCCCTCCCACCCCCAAATATAATGCATGCTCAGTAGGGGGCTTGCAAATACCAGGCATCACTGGTGTGTGCACTGCCATGATGCAAATGCCAATTACTAAGTTAAAAATCAATTAAACTATAGCAATGCCTGGAGTTTCTCTCAGGCTGAAGGAAAAGGCCTGCAAATGCAGCAAAGAGACAATTCCCACTCTGAAGTCTAGGTTACAGCTTGCAGACAACACAGGACTTCACTGCCTTCAGAGTGCAAATGAGAACAGCTAAGGAGGCTGATCTTCACAAAACAGAAACGCTGCTGGGGCAAATCAGGGAGTTCATCTGGAGAGGGAGGAGGAACAACCTGCACAGGTATTTCGTGCAATGCAAAAGCAAGCAGCAGGCCAACACCCTTCACTCCCCATCGCTTAAAAGGGCACCTGACCACAGCGTTTATCACTCGAAACACAAAGCATATTTATTCTGTGTTCTATTAAGTGATTTAACAGGTGCCAGATTAGCTACAGATGTCTGGGTTCCAGTGCAGTCCACTGCTTCCATTCTCCCTTTTCTGTATCTGTCCAACTCTTTGCAATTTTAGTGGTACTCCAGAGCTCAAAAGCAATCTCAAAAGGGTTAAAATTCAGGAATACAAATGAAAATGCAATTAATAAGTCTGCGACACAGAAAGATCCTCATGCTCATAAAGCAATCGGCAAGGGCTGAACGTTTTCCTTGGGCTTACTCTACTCCATTACTGCAATAATGCATGGTAATATAGTTAGCATTGATTTGCCGCAAGGTACATGTACTACATCTGCAAGCTAACAGGGAAAAAGGAGTGAGCCTCACTCTTTGAAAGGCTGGAATTACTTAATTATCTAAGGAAAACGACATGCAGATTTAACAGCACAGGGAAGGGCTAGGACTGACTTCCCCCATTCCCAAAGTATACAGAATAGTGCTCCTGTGCTACGTGATGTCCATGCAGAGCAAACACTCCTGGTTTGTTATTATTAATTACCCTGTCTCCTATCACTGCAATTCAGAGGTGTTGATACTTCGCATCACCCCCAGCTATGCTTGCTATTCATAAATCATACTGAGAGGAGTTGCCAGGAGAGGAGAGGAAATACTAAAGGAAAACGTAAGCATCGCTAAATAGGCAGCGGCTGCTGGAAGAGGCTGCAGTCCTCTGCACAGAGGTCTGCAAACCAGTATTAGTGTTACAAGACAGCAGGAGACATATGCCAAAAGTGGGCAAGCAAGACAAGGAAAATGCATTCAGACCAAAAAGGTAAAGGAGATTGGCTGGCCTGGGGGATTAACCTTTCATCTTCCCATTCACAGGTTAGATCAGATCACATGGTCTAATAAAAGCTGAAAGGCACTATTATGATTATTAATCTGTAAGGGGTTGACTGTAGTCCAAACAGAGACAGAGGTGACAGTTCTAGTGGTCAAACCAGCACTGATTTTTCCCTTCAGAGCCTGGAGAAAATAATTTAAAACCTCTTTCCCGATTTTCTATCCATAAAATGGAGCTGAAATTGCCTCACCACTTCGAAGGCAAAGTTCTGAACAGGGTTTTGGCCACCTTATGCCTCTTACTCCTTTATACAATTATATGTTCCACAGAAAGCTTTCATACTCCTGCTCCTCACAATAGCTGTGCTGAAACTATTTCTCCTTTATAGAGGGGTGTTCCAGGTAAGGAATTGAGAAATACACACTTGATACCCAAGAGATTTATCTCAGCCCAGTTGCTAGACTGATGACCAGGCATCCTGGTCATCTGGGCAACCTGGGCTAGTTGGGGGTGTCCCTGAGACTGTGGGGAGGTAGGACTAGATGACCTTTGGAGGTCCCTTCCAGCCTGGACGATGCTATGACCACACTTCGTGACTGACACCACCAGCCTTCTGGCTGGCAACAGGATACCACTGAATCAGATCTGGGTGAAAAAAGAGCTTGGGGGTACCTCAACACCATTTAATCCCAAGACAGAACATGTTCCCCACTCACATCTTTTTGCTGACTCTTTTTTAAGATCTTTTCAAAGTTACAAATAGTTCCAACTGGCAAACAAGGTTTGTTGGAAAGGAACAGTATCTTCTCATAAATCACTCAAGGTACCTTGAGGGGGGGAAAACAAAACAAAACAAAACACAAAAAAAAACCAAAAATACCACACACAAACAAAAAAAAACCCAACCCCAGGAGCTTAAAGGCACACAAACCCTTCATTTGGCCACACACCATTGCCAGTTCAGTTTTCTTATTTTGATGAAAGGAAAGGTTCTTCTCCTCTTCCCACCTTTCTACCTTGTGTGGTTTAACCCAGAGAAACAAAAGATTTCAGGGGTTTTTGTTCTTTTTCCATTGTGGAGTGTGTGTGTTTTTTCCTTTCCTCACATTGCACCTTTTAAATACTTCTTTAGCCCAGGCAGATGGACAGTTTGGGTAAAGAAACAGTGAAAGTAACACAGAACCAGAATGAGAAATCAGCTGGAAGTTACTTATTCCAGCATCCTATCATATACTGAAGAAAAAAGGGACAAAATGGGGTTAAAATAGGACATTTGAACACCACTGCTCTGAAATTCTGAAATACTGAGAGTTCTGGTCTCAGGGAAAAACAGAGGGAGGATAGACACACACACACACAAAAAAAAAAAAAAAAAAAAAAAAAAATCAAGGACCTTAACAGATGCTGTCTTCTCTTTTAAACAATTTTTAAACTGAAGTTTCTTATTAAATCAAACAGATTAGAACTAGTGGATTGCCGTGTAAATTTTACAAGTAGGAGGTTCAGCCTGACACCGCGCTTTCCACGTGGATTTCTCATTAATATCATAAGAGCATTTTCATGTTGTAATTAACTTTCCCCAGCCCAGACTGAACAGAATATTTCTTATTCCTCTCACTAGACTCCCCCTGTACTGCCGTCATCACTGCCTTACCAGCACAGGAGATTCAGAAGAACTTTAGACCGGCAACTAAAGAGTCTTTTCTGCCAAGGTCTCTCATTGAGGTCCACCTTTATCACACAAGTAGACACAGGAGGGAGCTCACACACCCCCATTCGCACTGAGGTTACATCTCTGCCTGCAGCAACCAAAGCGATTTAACATCTTTAATTCCCGGTTCGTGGTTCCTTTAGGTCTTGGACTTAGATTTCCACACCTGCTAGACTAGCAGTCTCCCTTTCCAGGTAGCAGAGCAACCGGTATGTGTCCCTCTCCATATCAGAAATGGAAAATCTTGTAGCAGCTCTGGCTGAGCTGAGACCTGAGGGATGACATTTTTCCTCAACAGATTTGGCAGTTGCAGATGAGGCTGGACACACCCCTGTAATGTAACACTGCTCTTAGTACTCATGGCTGAATGTTCAGCTGCCTTTTATGTTGCTAGTCCTCCATCTACTTATCCATGCCAGACCTCACAAAGAAAGCTCCAGGAGTTTCTCTTCTTTAGCATCCTCCTCTTCTGCCTAAGCTGGATGTCCATGAGTGCAGCAAAAGCTATGTCATGGGGAAAAGGGAGCCAGGCTTCCTTCCATTCAGAGGCTTCTTTTATTTTTGCAGTCACCTAGGCAAAGTACTTGAAGGCAATGCCCACTGACCTTTTAAATTCCATTCTACAACTTTTATTCCCCTTATTTTGTCTCTTTCCCATTGCCCTATTTCATAGACTCAGAGAATGGTTTGGGTTGGAAGTGACCTTTGAAGACCATCTGGTCCCAACCCCCCTGCCGTGGGTAGGGACATCTTTTGCTAGATCAGGTTGCTCAAAGCTCCATACAACCTGACCTTGCATGTTGCTAGGGATGGGGTATGTACCGCCTCTCTGAGCAACCACCCTCATCATGAAAGATTTCTTCCCTATGCTCAAATATAAACCAACCCTCTTTCAGTTTAAGACTGTTGCCGTTTGTCCTGTCACTACAGGCCCTGGTAAAAAGTCTCTCTCCCTCTTTCTTATATATTGAAAGGCTACAATAAGGCCTTCCTGAAGCCTTCCTCTTCCCCAGGCTGAACAACCCCAACTCTGTCAGTCTTTCCTCATAGCAGAGATTCTCCAGCCTTCGGATCATTTTCATGGTCCTCCTTCTGAAGCCACTCTAGCAGATTCATGTCTTCTTTGTACTGGGGCCCCCAGAGTACTCCAGGTGGGGTCTCAGAGAGCATAGAGGGGGAGAATCACCTTCCTCAAGCTGCTGGCCCTGTTTTTTTTTTTATGTGGGCCAGGATATGACTGGCTTTCTGCACTGCCAGTACACATCGCCAGTTTTTCATCCACCAAAATACAAACATAAAATAATACAAATATAAAATACCTGGTAATTTAATCTAAATATACTTTCCTCATTAAAAATGAAGCATTACTTAATCTAAAAGAAACTCTTATGGGCACCCAAAAAGAGTTCAATAAAGGGAGAATCTATAGACATAGACCACACCAGTTGCCATCACTTGTTTCCATGTGAGATCAAGGAGCCCTAGAGGTTGCTTGCCATACAATTAAATAAAGGTTTTGATAAGATCACCTTGAAATCAAGCAACTGGGAGTGTGTCTGTGTTTGCTTTTTTGCTGGACTACAACAAAAAGAACACAATAAATTTATTTCAGCAGATGTTTCTATATAAAGAATGACAGTGTAGCCTATTATTCTAGCTTTGCCTTCTTTCTTTAACATCAGCAGTGTTAGGTAAATTTTGGGAGAGAATGTTAGTTTTGTTGTAACTTCTGAAGAAGAGGCTTCAGAGGACGTGAATTTTTTACTGTATTTCTTTACAGTCTTCACACTATGAAACCCAACTTAGCCATTGTCTTTGAGCACCAGAGCCATAGCAGTCTGTAACAGCTGCAGCAGCAAGAATAACTCTGGATGTATTAGAAGATCTCAGCAGAAAGCACATGTCCAAGAGGACATCACTAGATGAAAGGAAGATTGCTGACTTTTAACTTCTTCCTTCTTTTCCTAATTTCTACTGCTAACAATTGATGTAGGGATGTGATTATCAGCAACCTTCTTGCAAATCAGTGCTGGGATGCTGCTGCTAGTTGTCCTCTTTCCAGTTAAACCCACACAGAAGCCCCCGGCTGGTGCATTATCTTGCAGGCTTCTCATCATTTGCAATGTGAGATCTGTCTTCATTTGAGAAAGAAAGAAAAAAAAAAAAAGCAAAAAAAAAAAAAAGCCTGGCTTCATTTAACTTTTCATTTCTCCATTTTCCTTGTATCTCCAGGCACAATTTTTCTAAGACGCCTGTTTTTCTGCATTTTGTCCTTTAGTGTGTTAGGACAATAGATGGTGTACTTTAGACTCCTGGACAGAACAGACATTCTACATTATCTGAGAATACTCAGCAGGGTATCAAAGTGCCCAGATTTCTCAGGGTCTGCTCCTCTGCCTCACCCATTACCCATTACCCTCCAGAATGATAGCGAGCGTTAGCAACCCCAACTGCTCTGAATGGTCCATGCCAGGAGAGGAGCCAACAGAACGTGTGTGACATTCTTATCCCATTCTTCCAGCTGATCCCAGAGGGTTTTGCAAACTATATCACTCTTGAAGGGGAATACAGGTCATACACTGATTTTCTTTAATGCTTTAAAGGATATAAAGTTAGAACAGGCTCAGCTGGGCAACTACGGCAGTATCAATGGCAAAGGGAACTAAAAAGCCCAGAAGCCTTGATGCTGCTCTGCCTTCTGACACAGGCACTTTTAATTCCTATCACTCACTGCCCTGAACAGAAGTCTAAAACTTATTTCTGACAGGGACTGCACTTCATCTCAAAGGGGAGCTTCTCCTTATTTACGTGCTCCCTTTCCCAACTCTGCTGCCCCAGAAGAGAAGCCTCGTTCATTCTTAGGCCTGCAAATTGGCTTTCCACATATTCTACAACCCTCCTCATCTTGCGTGGGGCATTCTATTCTATTCTATTCTTGCTGAGGCTGAAGGACATAGGTGCCTGCAGGACCAGCATTAATACTGTTTTGCATAGCAACCAATTACAAGGGTGTGCTCAGAGAAAGCACGATCAGCAATTTCTTGCCAGTATCTCCCAACAGACACAATATTAAAGCCTGAATCATTACAATATTCTCAGTAACTATAGGGTCTCACAATGGAATATGTTGAGGATATTTTTTAAATATCTGAGCACCGCTATTTAAATACAAGCTCCAACCCAAGCCTTGAGATGTTGAAGCTCAAACACCCGGGGTACAATGTGAAAATCAAGCCGTTTTGTGACCACTTGTTGAAATTGCATGCATGTCTGTGGCAGTATAAGCTTTCTCGACCACACGCTTCCCTGCCACACACACCCACCTCCAGCCCTCGCCTGCCCGTGTTCACAGGAAGAAACTGAAATATTCTTCCAGAGACAATATATTCAGATATGCAAGCTACCTTGAATCCTGGAGGTGCAAACCCCCAACAGACCCAGGGAGGCTGAAGCAGTCCCTTTCCCTGTAGAACACTCACTGCATTTGCTGCCCCCCTCTCTACTCCCCCCAGGCTTGGATTGTCACCACAACATCTGCATCACAAGAACAGTTCTCTCCCAGCTGCAACAGAAGGGATGTACCTGCTGTCTGGCTTGGACCGCTTTCCTTCTTACAAGGAAGAGACAATGCAGGGAAATCTGACAACTGTGAAAAGGAGAGACAACAGTTTTACTAGTTAGTCTGTCTTGCCATTTCACATTGGAGGAGGTGCAAAGAAGAGGTCTGTCTTTAAACATATTGGTAGTTAGAACTGTAAAACTGTTTATCTGGTGCTGCTTTTCTCTTCCTTCCCCTCCCGAGATTCTCTTTTAAACACAGCAATAGATTTTATCCCCAGATGTCTTCTACTTTTTCCTAGCTATTTTTTGTTCGTCTGTGTTTTGTTTCTCTAGAAAAGAAAAAAAAAAAAGCTAAATATTTTCAGCTAAACTACATTTGTTTTCAGTGATTTGCACTGTTTTTAGCAGGCAGGCTAAATATTTGTTTAAAAACATATTTTGACGAAAGAGAAAAGTAATTTCCAGATAGTTCGAGCTGGAAAGGTGAGAGCTCTACACAGCTCACTGAGTCTGCAACAGTACCAGAGATTTAAAAGGTGCCAATTTAAGATCTAATCCCAAAGACCTTGCATGAGTGGTCCCATTAAAGTGAGAACAAATTTACTGTTTGTCTTCATAGACTTATACTGGTTGTCAATATAAGCAAATGAGAATGAAAGAAACTTGGACCCAATGCCTCTCCTAAGCCGCACGGCTTCAAAGAAACTCTCCAGGAGTCAAAGGATGGGCTTTTAATTAATATTGGCAACACATGGAATCAAGTCAAGCAGATATGGTTTTTATGTTCACAAAGGTTGGCATCATTTTATCCATCTTAATGTCTCTGAGTGTTACAAAGCAAAAGACAGAAGTTAGGATGCCTCCTGCACAACACACTCGTAGTAACTGCAGGTACAGATTCCTCCTTCAGCAGCTGCCAAGCTTTAATCAAACCACTTCTTTAAGAGACTCTACCTGAACATTTTGTAATTATCCCTGCGTCTCAGTGACGTCTATGTGCGAGAGTCAGGGCAATGATTGATCGATTCTCAATATTCCATCATATTTCCAAAGTAAACAACTCCCTTTCCGTTGGGAAATAATATCTGGGCTAAATCAAATTGTGAAGTACTTAAAAGAAAGCTAGCCTACTCCATATTAATCTTAAATCATTTATGATAGATCAAGGCATTGAATTTCCAGATCTAATGAGACCTGCATGCTGTGAAGCAACTCTTTAACTGATAAGTGAGGAGATGAACAACCTGGTTTGTATCATGGAGAAAAAAAAAAAGTACAACAGCTTGTATCCAACCTAGTTGAGACTGTGGAGGAATTCTTGACTCACGCTTTGAGTGTCAAAAGGTGTGTTGCTGCAATGGGTTTCACCACTCCTTGCTCACCTGGCTCAGAAAATCCTCTGCATATTGTTTATTTGAAAAAATAGAAGCCAAATCATCAGTTTATCTGGTTTTTCTATATGCTACAGCTTCTTAAATCCACTGTAAAGCCTCTTTAATATGGACATAAATTATAATCATACTAAAACACCCTAAACAATGCACAGGAAACCGATCTATGTGAAAATGAGACCTGCTGCATGACTATCTCTTGTGAAAATCTGGTTACTGGTGACAAGAGGAGACAGGAAGAGGATACAAATTGTCTCTGAATCTTAGAAAATGTACTGGTGTGGGCACAGCAAGACGCTAACAATATTTTATTTAGATGTAATGTAAACCTATCTTTCACTAATGCAATCCTGATCTAAAGGCTGTCATGTTAGAGTGCATACTGTATCCATGTCTCCAGTCAAGTTGGTTCCTTACTCATAAATAACAACTGAGATAAGACTAGTGAATCCCAGAGGAGTAAGCATAGAGATCTGCTTTAAATAGACCAAGAATCCATCAGAGAATAAGATCTCACTGCCCATCTACTCAGTCCATAAGAAGAAAAGTGCATTAAGCTCAGGCTGGGTCAATCTGTCCGTAGTCCTTGTACTTATTGCAGTCAACAGACACCTCAGTTCTGCAAACCAGCCCACCCCCTGGTTTAGCACCACCCAGTGCAATGGGCTGAAAGTGCAGCTGCTTCCCTCCACAAGCATTCTCCCAAGCTCACTGCCCATTAGCTACTCCGACCACTTCCAGAAATCCTCGTGTTTCCTATTTCCTCATTGGTTTCAATCCTGCATCACAAAATGGCAAATCTCTATTTGAGTTAACCTCAGAGAAAGGATCATAGCCCACAACTGGGTTTTCAACAGCTCTTGGCTGTGGCCTAAATTCAATTCACCAACAGCACTGAGAGCGAAATTAGGTGTTTCAGACAACCCCACTTCAACTCTGTAACAGCGTTTTTCTCTGCACTGCACTTTGCAGTCCTCTTTGCACTACACATGCCATATGTATTACAAATCATAGGCAGACAGGAATTCTACAGCATTTCTTTGAACCTTCTTTCTGCCCTCACCAAAATACAAAGACAGCTGAAGAACACAAAGATGTTTATTCTCCCAGAAAGAGCAGCAGCACTTTTTGACTAAGGCTGGCTTGGTGCATGAACTCTGATTAACTCCTGTCACGTTAAGTCACGTGTTTTTCAAACTGCCCCCACTTCCCTCCCTCATCCTCTCCACCAAACAACTACAAAACCCCAGCCCTCTGCATATTCAAGGGAAAAAAGTACAATCAAAAAAAGGAAAAAAAATAAGAGGAATTGTTTTCTCACTTTCTGAAAGGCACATGGTTCGTCAGAGGCACAGATGACAAAGTTTTATAATGTTTGCTGACCTGAAAAAAAATTGTATTTCCAGAAGTGTGAGGGAAATCTTTTCTATTAATTCATTTGCATTTTATCCCCTGTAACACAAGGAACATAACCCTTTCTTGTCTCTCCCATCAGATGACGTTCCACATGACAGCTGGGCTGAGGCCACTGCCATGCCCCATTAAGCGTTAGTGGACTTTTCTCAGCCAATTCAAGTATTTAAAAACTCCCTAGAAAACACATTAATCAAACAGATCTGCAGTTGTGTAAAGTCAAAGTTTTTAAATGTACCATATTTAATAAGAAATGGAGTGTCAAGCATCTTCAACATGCCCAATTGGCATAGCTCATTGACTCCTCTAGCTTATGAATAACATGTAGAAGCACAGCCCCTTTTGATATGCCTACTTTTTCCTTATTTCTGCCTCCTTAAAAAAATCCAAAGCTAATATCTAAATATAGGATCAACAGGCAAAATTTAATACACGATGTAACCAGAGCAGGGTCATAAAGCCCATGTCAGATCAAAACACCAGTGATTCACCTGTGTGAGAAAACTAATATACATATATTCACATGCCCCATAAAATTTATGGCTCCCATTTTAAAACAAAGGTGACAAATACTTGTGCAATTTAGAAAATGGACCACTTTTCATGATCTAGCAAAGGCACACGCAGCGTGCTGTGTTCCAATTACAAACTAAATGGCATGCATTCACTGGCAAATGGGGAATGGAAAATGATTTGCTTTGAACGCTTTGCATCATGAGAGAGAATTTCAAGTACAGAAAACATCTTCAGCATGCATTTAATCCACACAGATCAACGCTTGAGGCTTCACACACAAATTAGTGACCAGCACAACATCAAATACCCTTGTCCCATGCCACGATAATAGCGTTATCCAGCCCCGCAATAAATCATTCATAAGCCTCTGGCTGCTGCATGTTTTCTGTTGCTGGAAACTCCCAGAAAGATCTGTCACTTCCAAACTTGTGTGTGTGTAACACGCAGGGCATGGGCTCACCTTTAATGTGGCCAAATTTAAGTCACATTAGACACATGGGTAAAAGACTCCAAGTTTGACACTGGAGAGAATTGCAGTGGTTTTCCAGGCTGTGCCTGTCTTTCCTCCTTTTCCCCTCCAGTGGCATTGAACAGCCCTAGACAAGAGGCAGCAGAGAGTCAGACCCCAGTCCCTGCAGTACGGGGGGGAGTAAAAGAGAGCAACTTTAAACCAATAGTACAGGAAAGACAATGGGGCCAGCATCTGCTCCTGAGAGAACAGGAGCCACTAGAACACTGTCCCCCTGATTCATTTCTGGCTAACGTCACTTTAACCCCATGAGCTGCAAGAGGATTGTTCCCAGAAAAACAGCTCCACTAAAATCAAGGCAGTTGCTCAAAATTTACACCAGGACCTGAATCTATCAAGGCACATCTAATGCACATGGACGTAAGAAGAACATATATAATTACAGGAAAGGCAAACAAGGAAAAATAAGGGCTTAACTAGGTGAATAATCAAGAGAAAGCAGCACTCAAATTGCGTGCATGCTCTCCTACTTCCCTGCAAATGAAAACAAACCTGGATGTTTGCCTGAATGTGGGGCGAGGGGGGGGGGAATGCCATTCATCACATTTACCCCTTATCCAGCACCAGCTTTGCAGCATCTTTCTGTAGTGGGGCTTAAAAAGTTGGTGAAACCAATAGAATATTTATCCTGCAGCTTGTGTTTCAAAGAAAAAAAAAAAGGTGTGCGCACCAGCAAGGGAACTGGTTTAGCAAATCCAAACCCCTGCAAACAGGAAAAAACAAGCACGGAATCTTTTAGGAGAAAAAGAAAAACAGTACAGCTTTAAAAGTCCCTGCAGAGTCAGGATGGCCCCGAGACAAAAGGAAAGTGCTAGAATAACTCCACTGTCCTTTCTCATCTTTATTTGAACTGAGTACAGGAAGGGCCTGAGGCAGAGCCACCAGCCAGGAGCACACACAGGACAGCACGAACCAAGGAGAGGATGGTGCAGAGGTGGACAGCTTGTGCAAAGAGGTGGGCACCTCACCACAGCAGCAGCTCGATGCAGCCCTTAGGTGTGAGGGAGAGAGATTCCTCACCACGCTGAAGAATATGGGCACAGACAGGAGATAATTTGAGGGTGTTATCTGCTTCCACGTCTCCTTTCGTTGACATCACTGGAGTACAGAGTCTGTCAAATTAGATCAAGCTACCAGGATTTCTACTCACTACTTTGCCCCTAAATAAAGGCTAGTATCATAGGGGAATAGACACCATCTCCCCACCCCTCAAAAACTCCAAAGTTGAGCATCACTTTAAATTGGAAGAATGGAGCATCACAGAGGTGAGAATCAACCAATACATGATGTCAAAAGTTGAAAAATTCAGCTTTGTATTATTCCATATGTTAAGGGTGATGGTACATATTCCTTCCAACCTTCTCCCAGGTTCTGAAAGCGAAGTGCCAGACCTCCCTATCTGCTTTCACAGAAATGGAAAATCTCAGAAAAAAAAATCAAAGATATCAAGGGAACAACAACAACAGTGCAATCCCAGGAAAGCACCAGCCTTGACTGTTTTTCATCCATTTTGCCTCACAGCACAGTACAAATTGCAGAGCTAAAGAAACTCCTGATTCCAAACATAAAAGCCCAGAGGAACAAGGCTGTGGTCTGAAGGATCACTGCTTTGCCTTTCTCATCCTCGGACAATCCTTGCTCTGTTCTGCGCAGGGAAGGAAACTGTCCACCCTGCTCAGACCACATCCTCCCGGATAGATGAGCACCCATCACATCACAGGGGCTTCCCTCAACACACTCCCTGAATGTTTAGGTTTTTTTAAAAAGAACAACAGCAAACAAAAGCTCAATTGTGAGTGCATCCTGAACTCCCAATCGCCTAGAAAAGACCTTCCTTCATTCACTGCTGTAGCTTTTTTTATTGCTGCCAGCTACACCGAAGTGCCCCAGGGTAAGTCACAAAATTCTCCTTTCTTTTGAGACAGGAATAGTTCAGCTGAGAGAAGGAGCCATTGTCTGTGTGACGAGATACATGTACCTGATGTCAGCATCGGCTTCGGGAAATAGGAAACCAAATTTAGAGAGAAGAGGGAGGGCTCCCTTGCAATACAAACCCACCCACATCCACAGGGCTTGGTTTAGTAGCTCTGGCATGAACTCATTAGCAGAGGTACTGCAACAGCGCTTCAAGATTGCAGCCACATCTGGGACTTTGTCATATTGGATGTGGTACAGAGATTGTCACTGCCAAAAACTGTCATCATGCCAAACACACAGTACAAAAGGTAGAAAGAGAAATGAATAATTTGCAGCCACCAAACCAGGACTGTCTTAACAGAGCCGGATGGTAAATGTTGCTCTATCCTGCGTGCACAGCAGGAGTGGCAGGTATCAAACACGGTGCAGGGTACTTGAGGGTCTCATCCTGTGCATCCACACGTAAAGAGCTTCATAGTAGCACAGCACGTGAACCAGCCCTGTCAGGTGGGAATGGACATTCCACATCACAGTCTTCACCTTACCCTGGTTTCCACTAGTCCATGTGTCTGACACCAGACCACACAGAGCAAGAGTTAAACTCTTTCACCAGACCAGAAAGAGATATGATTTTCCAGTCACCCAAACCCCAAACTTGACTCTTTAACACTAAGCTCTTGTAAACTGGTTTCGAAGCCAACTTCTATACTGGCAGGAAGGTTTGTGGTAGGAGGATCATACTTCCCAGGCTGACTCCTTTGATTGTGAGCCCTGAAGCACAACCAGAGCAGTCAGGCAAATAAAGGAGCATATGCTGTAGAGGCAGGGGATGTGAGGAGCTTTGTGTCTCTGTGTCAGGTCTGCATGTGCAGCTCCCAGTGCCTGTGGCAGCAGGGGAGACAGATTCTAGCAGCAGCAGGATGGGGATGCTGGGCAAAGTGGTTTTCCACCATAGCAACTGTTTCTATAACAGCATTTTCAGAAACTGTGTAGCTTAGGAGGATGGTGTGTCTCCTTAGTAAGGAGGTAAAGGGAATACAACATGAACCCTGCATGTCAAAAGCAGAGAATTACAGCCCCTAGCTCTGATACAAAGCGGCAAGTCCAAGCCTCTACCTGCCTTCCCTTCCTAGATGCCAGCAGTTGACTGCTATAAGCATGCTCTAATGGGAGCTGCTGTCAGACACCAAGAAAAGGCTGGAGAAGTGGTGGATCTACAGAGAAAGAAATGAAAAGGGCAGGACTTACCTCATTGCCCCGGCTTCGCTGAGTTTGAATACCAGCATTGTAGTCTACTGGGAATCCTGAAAGGGGAAAACGAATAATTATTGTATGTAATTAATAATAACTTGAATTAATGTCGCTATTACATATATTGATAATAGCTCATCCTGCAGTTTAAAAACAGTTGTGGATCAAGCCAAGGGTAAATGCCTGTGTGCCAGCCTGCCTGCTGCAGTCAGAGACACCCTCCAGTTCTGCAGCACCCTGTGCTGCAGCGGGGATGTCCCTGTCACAGCTGCCACAGCACTGCAGACCGCCAGCAGGAGCCACAACAGCAACAGGAGGCAGACGACTCCACAGGGACCATTCTACTTGCCCCATCTCAGAGACTGCTCAGATTTCAGGCTCTACACCATGGTTTTCTATCTTCCAGAGCAGGCTCCTCTACCTGCTGCTCAGGGCTTCCCTGTGCTTCAGGCTTCTTGGTAACTCACAGTGTGAGGAAGCTAGATTGGCATATTTTTTCCTTTTTATTCAGTATAAAACACCTGGTTTGGGTAAAATGTGTTTTCAGAATTTTGAATGAAATGGCGGATTTGCACTTCAAATTTGCAACCATTGGCAGTTTGGTTTTCCCACAAAGAAGAATCAAAACTAAGCTATGCATGTTTAAAAATGCTAATAATTTTGCAACAATTTTTTCTGGCTGCTTCCTTTCCCCCTCCCCCCCCCTTCTTGCAGTCTGCTCCCATTTACACAAAGAATAGGGAAAGAATGAAAGTTGTGTTAAGTATGGAGTGTGGCAACGTGTGGTAGAGCTCACCCTTAGTATGAGCAATTATTTCTTGTCCCACTAATGGAGCTACTGGTCACCAATTCCGTTGTCGTCCTGGATCATCCTTCATTTTGAGGAACCTCATCCTCCCCAGGGCAACTTGCATTGCAGCCATGGAATAGCACAAAAAAACCCACTCTATGAGTCTCCTCCTGAAGGCAAATGGCACCCTGAGTGAATCAAGGGAGTAGCTGAAAGATGCTTTCTTCTCTGCTGAGCATCTTTTCTTTGACTGATGCCAAGCCGACAGCGTGGCTTTCACCTACACGAGCTGCTTGTGAAGTGTGAAGCCCCAGGCTTCTTGGTCAGTGCCAATTTCCCATCTGGCATTGATCACATGTGCTGCAATCAATGTATTCAGATGGGAACTCTTCTAGAGACAAGGCACTCTTAGTGAGTGACAAACACAGAGACAAGTTAGGAGGATGAGCAGTCTACAGATTAAAGTAGTCAAAATAGTGACGTTACCCACAAAGAAAAGCTGGGAGCTGCATCTACAACTGATTCTGTTGAAGTAAGCTGTCGGGCGTTTACAAAATTAAAGCTATTTAATTTCTGAATATACTTACAAAGGGGAGGGAAGGAGAGAAGAGTCTGATGTGGTAGCTACAGAAGCCAGTTATCATTATGTAGATTTATTGTACATCAGTTACTCTGCTGCTGCTGCCTGTCCACACAATTTTACCTTGTGTTATGAGGTAGTTTATCCCGCAGTGAAAGCAGAGTTGATGTTCTATAAATTCATATCCCATCCAACATCAGCGTGACTCTCTTATATCAAAGGAAAAGGAAGGGGAAAGAGGGAGGGAACTACCAGCACTGCAGCCAATCGTTTCTAGTCTTCCTCTTTTTAAATCAAAATCAAATAACATCCCGTGCTAGCTCATGGCTCACAGAAGCATCTTTATCAACCAGGGCAGAACTCAGTGAGACGATGTGCATTGTCATAATTTGCAACCCAAGGACAGCATTTGAGCAGCTATGACAAATTTTGAAGTGAAACTGTCCTACCAGAAAAATGAAATTATATACGCTATAGCCACAACTCCCCATCTCAGGCTGCCAGAATTCCCTGTGTTGATCTACATAATATATTTCATCTCTGTCCTCCCATGCTTGCTTGAGCAATGAGTCAGTTGTCATGGCATGTGGACTGTGTAAGGCACTGCACAGACATCAAGCAATAAGGTACCCTTACAGTCTGAAACCAAAGGCAACAAATGAATACAGACAGGCTATAGAGGAAATAGCCTGAACATAACAATAGAGAGGAATATCTGATGGCATTACTGTCTCTCATCAGCTTTCTTCACCAACACTCTCTGTTTAATGTATCTGGCTGGTCAGCAATAAAGGCTGTGAACAGAAATGATTGTGTGTGTCTACCTACCTTCACAGGGAATTCTAGTCCGCTATAGCTTCTTCCCTATGGGGGTAATTTTTTACTCTGCATCTGTTTAGAGGTTTGGACCAGCCCTGGAACACGGATAGAGATGAATACATCCATCTCTGTTATACACATGAGTGTAAACCATCACAGTTCCCTTTACTTTAGCAAACTTCTCCCAATTTATGCCAACTCAGGAACCGGGTCACAGTCTGCAGCCGTGGCATCAGGAGCAAGTAAAGAGAATTCTTCATTCAGAAAAGAATGAACTGGTGTTCCTCCTTGGCAGGTCCCACTGTCAGTTTAATGCACGAATTGATGGGACATGAGGACTCTGTCATTTCATACAAAGAAAAACACAACAGAAAAACTTCCCAAAATAACTAGGCTGGCAGTGGAAGCTTACCAGAAATCAAGATTTTAAGGCAATTCCGCTGCACTGCTGCTGGGACACCTGCAGGGAAATTTGGTATGTTTTGCTCTGTGCTCATCCTCTTGGTCAGCTCATGTCTCTCCTCAAATATTTATCTCCATCTCTACCTCTTTTAGCACACAGAAGTCTTCTCTGGTTGTACTGGTTTTGGCATTTTGTATGAAATGCTCTCCCCTGTCACTGGATCTCACATAACTATAAAGTTTTATCCTTTTTCCATACTTAGGCTATTTCATCTAGGTGCAAAATATTCCAGACTCACATAAGTTTCTGCTGGGTCAGTGTCTTCCAAACAACCATATTTCTTCATCTTACTTGGAGAAATGGAGAGAATGAGTAAAGTTACCAGTCCCAGAGAACTCAGGAACGTGACTCTATATCAGATTTAGTAACTACTTTTTAAACCGAAGGTGAAAGCTTTACCTGGATCATATATGCCCAGAGAGGAGAGAAAGGCTCATAGGGAAGAGTTTTGAGTACAGCTGGATGAATGGGGACTTCAGGATGGACACAAGAAGCAATGGGCAGTCCCAGAAACACAGAAGAAGAATTATCCAAAATCAAACTGGATTAGATTTAGCAAAAGAAACCAAGGACTTCAAATAAAGGGTTTTTCCACATTTGAAAGGCAGGCAAGAAAGGAAGAAATGGGTCCACAACAAATGTGAGTTTGTATTTATTTGAAAATAGAGTCAAAACAATGTTTGGAAACACACACACAAGAGATGAAACTACCAGTTCCGTGGGGAAGAAAAAAAAAAAAAAAAAAAAAAAAAAAAAGTAAAACTCCACCTGTTTTGCTTGTGCAACTCAGAGACATCAGGCAATCCCCGTATGAACCCAGAGACCTGGCCTCAAAGACTTAGAGTTAGTCTCTTGATTATCTACCTGCTAGACAGAGATTTAAAACATTTTATCTAGGTAGCTACAGGCCAGTTATTTTGGCCTCACCATATGCAGGATTTTACAATCTTTTCTGAGATAAATTGAAGGCAGACTTTTCCAAAGAGAGATCTAGAATATCACAAAAACTGTGGGTTTGATAAGGTAACCGCTTCCTCTGCAAAGAAACGAGTAAATCTCATCTACCTGGACTCCAGGTAAAGCAGATGCTACGGTGCTAATTTGGAAGTTTTTATTCAAGATGGAAAAAAAAGAGGTTTAGGTCAGGAATTGCAAGAACTTCTGCCAGGGGAAATGGCAATAGGTAGAACTGAACAGGGAAATATGAAGATGGAGGGAATTTGCTAGTAGCTTCCCATACGGACCAGTCTTGCTCTGTGTTTCCACTTATGAAATTACACTTTAAAAGTAACAGAAATTGGCCAAAGACAGGAATGGGGAGATTATAATGAGTACACTGAAGGATCACAGTCAGGGTAAACACCTAAAGACTAAGAAGAATTGTGGCTTTAAGCCAGAAGCTAATCAAAAGAATAGACAGAGCATGTTATATTAGTTTCTCAGCAGATGACACCACCGAAATGGAGAAATGGGAAAAAAAAACATCAGCATAACAAATAAAGTGCTTGCTTTCCAGAAAGAGAGAAAGCTGTTAGACCATTACAAGAACTCTCCCCCGGGATAAAGCAGACAGCTCTTGTCACCTATAGTCACAAAGATCTAAGATGCATGCAAGAGGGCTAACAGTGTGATCAGGAAGAGACAAAGCTATCCCACAAGGGGAACCTAGTTCAGAAAAACAAAAGGGAAAGGGACATGATTGTTCTCTGTACAGATCCCTAGGTGATTAACAGTAAGGAAAGAACTAACATGCACTGCCATTTAAGCTGGGGAATAAAGAAAGATTTTTAACCACAAGTGTTGGACTATGGAGCAAGTTTTTGGTAGCAGTGATCCCCAGCTTGTTTTTGAGTGAGTTCAATCAGTTTGTGAAACAGTTAATGCTTTTGACAGCACAGCCTTGGACTTTTGACACAGAAGATTAATTCCACACCTTTGCTTTCATGTTTCTGGACTCCTAAACACTAACTGAATCCATGTTTCCACCTGCTGGTTTGAAACATTTGTTCAATAACTATATTCTTCAAACATTTATCATTGTCATCTGTTCATTAAGCACTGAATATGAGATTACAGCTCTACCAAAGAAAGAACATGTTTAGACACTTCCCATCTAAACAGAACGCTCTTTCATCCTTTTAATATAAGTCCCCTTCTCCCAAAAGGAATCTCAAAACACTTAAATGCCACACATTGCTTTACTGTAAAAAAATGCTTTACCAATTATAGCATGCAGCTCCTCTAGGGTGAAACATGAAGCTGTTTTAACAGCACACAACAGACACGAACAACAGAGAAGAGCGTATCCCACTGAACGCTCAAAGGAGAGTTTCGGGTAGACAGGCTGGGACTGCACTAAACTTGAATTCTGGCCAGGACTTCATGTTTAACACCAACAAGTGGTCCCATAATGTCACGGAAACATCAGGGAACTTTGTTTTAGGCTACATCCAAATGAAGCTCTCTAGTGTCCCAGACAGCAGGATGGCACATAAACAGTCTTTGAAAAAATCTGATAAACGAACACTAGGACCTAGGACCACTGTGAGGCAGGATAAGAATATTTTTCCCAGTTTACAGATAACCCAAGGCTTGCTGTGCCTAAGTGACTTCCCCACAGTAGCAAAGGAAGTCTGTGATGGATTGAACCCCAGTTTATACCCCAGTTGTTCATCCTTCAGCTGTGCACAAAGCTGCCCATTGCTGTGAAGAATAAATATGAAGCTTATCCACAGGAGTGAAAATCTCCCATACTTACAAGAAGTATTTATACAAAAACCCAGACTAACTGCTTGGGTTTCAACAACATCTATTTCACCATATCTAGCATCTGAAACACTCAAATAGCCTGCCCTTTCACAACAAGCTGCCTCAATGCATTAGTTCCCTTGCCAGCCTTGGACCCGTTTATCTATGTACCATCTAAACACAACAGATTTATTTTAAGTCCAAACTATGCCACCACAAGTAGTGAATGTATTTTGTCCTCCAGAATAGCTAAAATAAAATTTTGCACTTTCATGGTTTTACCCATCAAAAGAGCTCCAAATGCTTCACAAACACTGATGTATCGGGGGGTCCATCAATCAGATCTGCTCCATGACAAGAATGTATATAGACTGTGACTGAAATATCCCCGTGAAGGGAGCACGATTTTCAACCTTATTTTAGAGCTGGGGTAAGGGAGAAGCAGGGAATTTACTGCAGAACAAGGAGCTGAACTTAGATTCCTCAAGTCATATGCAAAACTTCTAACTGCTAGACCAGCCTTCCCTTCACTGTTAAAATAAAAGAATAGAATAGACCAGGTGACAGTGTTATAGTTCTCTAGATTGCATATTTCTTTAACTAAAAATTTCAAATAATTGGAGACATTGATGTTCCCCAGTGTCCTTTCCTAGCCCAACTCCTCCTCTCCCTTTTACTCCACTTCCAAATTTCACTGCATTTGAAAATGTCAGCATTTACTTAGTGACACATCCCAGCCATGTGGGGTGGCAGCTGAGTCATCTCCCTGCTGTGAACGAGGTGTGATGGTGACAAGCACCTTACAACTGCACAATCCTTTTTTGGGCACATTGTGTTGGAGGCTGCTCGCCCAGTTCTATACAAAGGGATGGGTGGGAGGAACAAATTGGGGTGGAAGAACTCCACACATATAAAGGAGAATGAAGGGATTGGAGGTGGCCCTGGCAATCAAATTACATGTTCAAGTACAGTTGAAAACTAAAGGGCACCTAGAGAACCAGGCACAAAGACTAAAAAACCAGGAATGAGTCAGAGACTCATTTGAGTTGGCATTCTGCTGATGTCTACTGTAGGCGCTCTACCTCTATTGAAGAATCTGTGTCTCTCCACAGATGCTGTGGAGATACTTGGATGTAGCATCACATCTTTGGCATTGCTGCCAGTTTAAAATATTTCCCTCTTTCCCTCCATCAATTCTACCTCTTTCAGTTCTTGAGGAAGTTCACCTTCTTCTGAGGTATCTTAATAAAGCTGTTCATAGGGCTCTCCTTGAAACTGGACAAGGAAATTATCCTAAGCAAAAATACCTCTTTTGTGAGGCAGAAGTCCCACCAGACAGCTTCTCTGTTCATGACAATCAGGCAGATTCAGTTTCACAGATGGCCTGTAATTCCCAAACAAGTTTCTGTGTTACTAAACCCTCATACCCATATCAGAGAACATTTGACAAAGCAGATGATCACACGGTATCCAGGATAAGTGCTACTGCCTAAAGAGCAATGGAACTTTGAAGAATCAGACTGTTCAGTCGAAGTTGGATTTTGATGGGTGAGTGGGAAAAAAGATCTTCCAAACAAGTGACAGCAGTTTATCCCAAGTAACCTACTTATCATAGAATGGTTAGAGTTGGAAGGGACCTTAAAGATCATTCAGTTCCAACCTCCCTGCCATGAGCACGGACACCTCCCACCAGATCAAGTCGTTCAAAGCCCCATCCAGCCTGGCCTTGAAAACTCCCAGGGATGGGACTTCTACAACTTCTTTGGGCATCCTGTTCGAGTGCCTCACCGGATCCATGATGTGCATGATTTTCCCTTGAGTATTTTCCAGACAGTGTAGTACCTGATTAACCAAAGAAACAAACCTGGAATTTACCACTGAATGGTAACCTTCTTGCACCCTTATTTGTAACTCCTTTGTCTGAATTAGGAAGTATTAGCAAGGGTGATAGTGGTAATTTGGGCTGATAAAAGGTCCAGTAACTTGGTAGACCAGTTGGTGGGAGGAAACACACCTTTCATGATGTATGTTAAAGCTGTTCCAGAAGTTTTCAGGAAATATTACTTCTAGAACATCATTATGCTGTCTGGAACGACCTGAAAAGAAACAGGGTAACTACAAGCAATCATAGAGCATCACTGACAACTAAGGGCACGAGGCTTTCAATGGTTTGCTCTCTGTTCACCAGTTAATTATAGACCCATTAAATATAGCCTCTTGATGACCTGAAGACCCTTATCAGATGAAACTAAACATCAGTTATTCTCCTCTTCTATGCTCTACTTCAAGTCATCTCAGAATCAATTTCAAATGCTTTTAAAGCAAACCCTGTACGGGAATCATTTATCGTCACTTTCTTGCAACTGGAGTTGAATAATTCTTACTGTGAAGGCCATAATAAATAGCTGTGACGGGTCTGACCTCACAGTATACATGCTTTATGTAGTCTTTGTCCAGTTCACACTCCAGAGAGGGGCAGGGGTGGGGGGGAGAACAGAAAAAGTGTAGGGGCAAAAAGGGCGAATTCAGTGCATTGAAGAGCGTTCTCCCTGGAGTAATTGTCTTGGCTGCACAAAAGCAGAGAGAACCTATTTCTGGGGTTTCTGTAAGAATCCCCACTTAACAGCTGACCCTTTCATACAGCCTAGTTACAAAAAAGAGCTGCTCCATCATTCACACATCACTTCCTCACCTTTGGCTGAAGTAACTGGAAGGGGATCAATGGCAAAGATAAAACCTGAAAAATCAGACATGTATTCCCAGAAGGCCCAGGAGTTACATTTTACTTGTATTTTAAAAGCCTTGAGAAACGTTAACTATAAGTCAATACAGACAGTGAAAGAAAAACAGCTTGACTGCCCCCTTGCTCCCAGGAGCAGGCAGACAAGAAAAGGGCACAACACTCATGCAGTAAAAAAGAGATCTACAGCTGTTAATGCCTCTCTCAAGCTTGCAGCAGGCCATGGTGTAATTGTGAACACAGCTTGCTGTGTGAGCTGCCGTATCTGGCTAAAAGCAGTTGCTCAATTCTGCATGCTTCGGTGCATTTGGCACCACTGAGGACAAAGCATGGCAGTAAGCATCAAAGGAGCAACCATTCCAGCAATTCTTTAAAGCCAGGTCACAATCCTGGAGAGCTGCCCACGTGCAGGTCCCATGCAAGCAAGTCAGCAGACAGAGCAGCAAGGCTCCAGATTGCACGACAGGAAAAGGATACAGTGGACTCTGAGCCTTCCACCATCCTAGCCAAACCAGAGGACCCAACTCAAGCCTAGAAGCTTGACAGCAAACCTTTATCAACAGCAGTAACAGTTTTGTTGCCCCTGATGAAGCTGTACAGTCACAGGCACCCAGATGCTGCCTCCTGGTCAACTGCAACTATAAGCCCTTAAATTCAGGGCCAGGCTGGATGGGGCTTGGAGCAACCTGGTCTGGTGGGAGGTGTCCCTGTCCAGGGCAGGAGGTTGAACTTGATGATCTTTAAGGTTCCTTCCAACTCTAACCCTTCTATGATTCTGTGAAACCAAGACTAAAGAACAGAGAGAAGCCCAGAAAATACCAAGGAGAATTGCATTGGCTGCAGGCAACAAGACTGCAATACATCCTTGCTAACCACCCTGTTTCAATGCAGTCCTTATAACAACACTCCCTTTAATGGGAGCACGGACTGTGAGACTGAACCTAGAACATGGGAGTTCTATTTAAAAGGTGCAGACTAGTGCTTTGAGACACCCAAGCTGAGGGTTACAGGTCTGGTACTGTTCACCAGGGCCCCATTCCTATGCTCCCAGCATAGAAACAACAGTGCCAGCACAATTCACAACTACACAGGTTAGCACCCCTCATAGTAGCATTCCTCACACAGCCCTGTGTACATAAAAGCTATTCTTCCAGGAGCCCCATTGCTGTCCTACAACACTGAGATAAGCGAGGCACTCCTATCCTTATATCCCATTAGGACACAAAGCAGACAACTGCATCCTCACTCCCAGCAGCTGTGCATGGTGCTGCCTCCATGTCCAGCCTTCTGTCCCAGGCTGAAACAGCTGAAGGTCAAAATGACCTGTCATGACGCTTAGTCAAGCTTTCTAGCCACTTCACACATAGGACCCCTGCATGTTGGGAGAAGACGACATTAAGCCCTGTAGCACCTCTATGTGGACAAAACTTCCCAGATTCCCAGCAGCACTGCTGGGGGACCCAGATTAATCACATTTCAAACCTCTGTGCATTGTTGTCCCCAGGAATTCACCTTCAGTGTTTAGAGCCCTATAGTCACCCTTCTTAAAAGGCTTCTTAATTTTCTGCTTTGTGTGTCACATACAATTAAACCTGGCAATTTTATTCTATAGGCCCTTCTTCAACATCCCTCCCTCTTCAAGATATTTTTCAAATTATTTTTTTCTAGCGTCTGTTCCTTCCTGTTTCTGTATCACTGCTGTGAATGGGATTTTTCTTCTTGACATCAAGAAAGCAAAATAGGGCTTCCTAAGATAGTTTTCTGGCTGATTACACAGAAGTAGTGCAGTAGTCATAAGCAACAGATAAGTAGCTTTAGCACATCCCAGTTTTGCTTCTTGGGGCTGTAGAACAACATAAAAATGTTAACCCAGTTCTGCACTGCTCCTTGCCCTGCAGAGCTCCACAGCAGCCTCAGCTCCCAGCTGCAAACTCATACATCCATCTTGGGGGAAAGGGTTCCTGCCCTGCCTTCCCTGAGGACCACCACTGCCCACCTGGCACCAGGGTGACAGCCACACAATCCTCCTGACGCACCCTGTGCTAAACCAATGGAGGCCAATGGAAGTGGTGGCAGCTGCAGAGATGTCCCTCAGGGGCTCCCCTTGCGTTCATGTGAAAGTATTAAGCAAGGAAGAAGCTGGAAAAATACCCATCAGGTCAAAAAGACAGTTTTGCAAATGGAATTCAGGCAGGAGGTGCTTAAAGAATAATATCCTGAAGACAAAATGCCTTCATTTGCTGGTAGCATAGAAATCATTAATTTTACACATCGCAAAAGCCCACAGACCTGGTTAAAGGGGCAAGGACGGACAGAAGGGTGAAGAGATAAACAGGAAAATGGAAAGGCAAAGAGAGACTCAGTGCAAGCAGAGCCCTGGTCTGGTTTGGGCAAGTTCAAAAATCTACATAGAATATTGTATATGATAACGTTATATAAGCACATACATATAGAAATACGGTTTTCTTTCCTATGTGACCATTATGGAATTGTCATAAAATACCATTTTCTAGGAAGCAATTCTTCCAGAGAATAATTTACAGCTATGTACATGACTCATCTACCCAACTGCAGTTGCATCTAGACCTCCATTTCTGTTCTAGCTCATAAGATTTTCATGCAGTCGCACAACTTTGCTTGTATTCCTATGACTGCAGGCAAATGTTTAAATATTTTACAGATAGAAACCTATTTTGAATGAATTTTTTAAGCCAAGATGTAATGTTTCCATTCCTATTTGCTTTGAAGAGTTTCATACAGTTAAATAATGCCCTGGCCAGGGCTTGAACTGAGAAAGCAACAGCCCCTTCAGCTGTTACAGATACAGACAAATTCTGCACTGAATACATGTGATCACTTTTGAGATCCTGATTGAACAGGAAATGCTTAATTATGAACATATTCCCATCTTATATTCCTTTTACCAGCTGCTTTTCAAATTCACAGCATTTCCATTGTGCCCTCACACAAATCCAAGCAATTCAGAGGCACAGACCATACCTTTATGAAAACCGGTCTTAATGGATGCCTGAAAGGAAGGAGCCGGCTGGCAAACATGAAGCTATTTTTAATACAGATTTTGTATTCATGTCCTTTACTTGATGAACGGCTTCACAAATCCAAATTAGTAATTTCTTAGCTTTGGATTGTGTTTTTGAAGAAACTGACAGGCAGTTTGAAAGTGAAAAATATACCCTGGAACATGGATCAAGTTGCATCTTCCTCAAACTATAAAAGCCAGGCAAAGTCCTGCACAATGTTTTAAATAATCCAGGTAGAAATTTCTTAGAATCTACAGAAGTACACAGAAAGGAAGTCTTTGAGATTTACTGTCTTCAGCCCTTGCATTTTCCACTCCTTCCTCAGGCCCTTGCCAGAAAGATTCCTCACTAATTTACAGGTTGTCCTCATCCTGAAGTTCTTTGAGCACTTTCAATTCCCAGCTTGTGCAGGGACATGGAATTTTAGCAAAGCCCTTGCAGTGTCCTGTGCTCTGTGGTACTTTGATATTAAAAAATATTGGGTATTCAGTACCAAAAATGTGTGACGTTGAACTGGACTTTTTTGTGGAGATATGGTGGGAAGGAAGAGTTGGTCTTCCATCATCCTTGAAGAACACATAGCTGTTAAGTGCTTAACATCACTGGATTTGATGACCATTCATCTACATGTTCCTAAGACAGCGTTAAGATTCACAGTATGAGAAAAGGATACACAAATCTGACAGCTTGCAACAAAATTCCCCTCTGGTGCCCAAAACATTTTTACTTCAAGGACCAACTTTCACAGAGTAATTTATATTCTTTCTTTCTTTGTTACATGCTTCCCTGCAACCACTGAAATCAACCACACCTAGAAACTATCAGATCCAAATAGGAGAGGGTTATGCAACAGCACATCATTAGTGAATCGATATTGGCTGACCAGGCCACGTGTTTGTCAAGGTTGCATTGATCTCTTTAATGCCATACTGCTGCAGCTAGCCTGCCTAGCAGATCCATGGTACAAAGTCTACAGCTGAGACGATGGTTTTCCTGTCCCTTACACTGATTTAATAGTCACGAGAAAAACCTGTAGAGCAAGCACTACATTATTGTACTTTATTCTTTGTACACTATTCTACTTTATTCTTTGTACAAGTGCATTGTTGCACTGAGCTACCTTCACTCTACGAGCATTCTACCCATCCATGGTATCATCGAAGAGCTCCTACACAGGTATAGTCTATCGACTCATCTCATTGCTTGCTGGCCTGCAGGCAGCTTGGTAGCTTTTTCCTCCCATGACAAGTTTCTGCTCTTTGTCTGAACCACCATTGGCCTTCATGTGTTGTGTCCTACTTCAACAAAACTCACTGTGACAGCAGCTCCTGCCTTCTCTGGCTGGAGACACAAAACTGCTGAGATGCCTCATAAAATCCTCTCTTCAGCAAGCATGAAAAGCTTCGTGCACTTGGCACACAATAACCACATCATTCTTAATAGGAAGCTAAAGAGTAGCAGGTCTTCAGAGTAGCAGCATTAAAGGTTTAGGTTTGACCATCAGGAAGTGGTGCTAATTATCCCTTGGGTATACAGTGGGAAGTAAAATAGGACCAATTTAATAGAGTCAGTATTGTTCACCACCAGGAGTATCACCTTTTAAGCCAGGGAGTGATTAAAACTTGTCCTCCTAACCTTTTATGGCATGCAGTTCTGGAAATAATTATATAAAAGACAGTAACCAGAAAGTTCTATATTTATTGATAGATCGTAGTGGTGAGCTGCAGAATGCAAGCTCGTAGCCTGGCAGCAAAGACCTGTCCCAGTCAAGAATAAGAGCCATTTCACACAGAAGTGTTATGTCCTGGGCTCAAGAGTAGTGTCAGGTATTTCAGCAGCTTCTTACCAAACAGAGCCACAGAGTCAAATCAGGTGTGACACAGCAGTGAGATTGCCATTTCTAGACAGAGTTGCCACAGGCTGGTGGCAGGCAGAAGAACTCCATGTAGCACACAAAACTAGTTAGCCAACTGCCTCTGCTCTTTGAATGTGAACATGTTGCCTTTCTTCTGCTTGGATGTTTTTTTAAAATTTCTTTAATTTTTAATAAATGCTCTCCCTAACCTGGGATTTTCAGTGCCGCTGATAAAAGAATTCCCATTAAACACAAAACTTAATTATAAAAAGAGTCACATAGGTAAAATGACAGAAAAAAAATTGGCTGAGGGAGGAAATATGCTGTAGGAAAATTTGGAGCAACCAGAGAACACAAACCAACTTGTTTATCCTGCCAACATAAAGATATGGGAAGAAAATGTTGAATTAATTCCCACGCTAACACCTGATTAACAGTTGGATGACTATAAAGTAATGATGAGCAACTGAAATGGACAGATAGAATCCTCATTAAAATAACAGATGAGGAGGAAAAGATTAAAAGAATTATGACTAGTTAACACAAGCTTATTCCATTCCCCAAGTGAGCAAGTAGGGAATGGAAGCGTACTCCAAGAAGAGAGTTTGAAGAAAGAGTTCTTACAATAAGACAAGTGAGGAGTCCTTTCTGCTCTATATGAGAACTCCAAGAACCAAGCACTGACCTTTTTTTTTTTTTTAATAACAACTCCTTTCAATACCCATGAGTTGATGTGCACAGCTTTGACACTTGGGTGTCAGTTTTAAAGTAAATAAATAAAAGATGAACAAAATTTTTATAATGACATCCGCTGCCAAAGCACAAGCACCTCTTAAAAGATTAGCAGGGGCAAATTTTTGGAAGAGGTTGAGCCTTACTAATTGCATCCATTGAACAGTGGGAGTAGTGTATACATGCCACCCAAAGCTAGCACTGCTGTCATCTCTGCAGCATCTTAGTTGAATTAACTGAGTAACTGCTTAGACCATAACCAAACCCTATCTTTAAGCAATCCAACAGCCCAACGAGGCCCCCTCCAGAGCTATGCAGCCAGAGCAGCTAACAAGAGACTGGTCTAGCAGAGGAGGGACATTCCAATTAATCAGTGTTGACAGGTAGGCCTGTTAATTATCTCACAAGTTAAAGCAGTGCTGCAACATGTTCTGCTTTTATCAAAATTAACTGAATTCCAGCACTTAATTCAAAGCAAACCAGTAAAAGCATACAGAAAAACCTGGCCGCGTGTACCTCTCCTGAGACAACAGTCAGGGTTGACTTTCACATCATCCCAGAGTGCAGAATCTTAGGAATTCAGTTTAATTTATTGTAATACCTCTGCAGCAAATGCATTGTAATACCTCATGCAGCAACCCGAGCATCAAGCAGAGGCAGCACAGTAAGCCCCAATATCAATACTCTAAGGGCAGTCTAATACCAATGTATCTGGAGAAGAAAATTCTCTGGTTCTGAAAGTAATCTCTGTGTACAAGTCTTACTCTGAGCAGTATAGGTTAATGGTATTAATTCACCCACCTATATGTCCTCTGACATGCTCACTACAATTTAGAAATCCCGTAAGGAGTGTCTGGCCACCAGTCTATTGTTCGCCACAATTCTGTGCCAAATATTGTTGGCTAGTGGTCACCCTATTCCTTGTGAGTTAACTGGTCATTTTCAAACCAGTTTCACAAACCAGTAGAGGTTTCAGAAACACAAGCTCCCTCAAAAGAGTTTCAAAGCAAGTAATAGGACAGAATGAAAGATTCCCAAATTAATGTCCCCTCCCGGGAAGGGTTTCCTATTAGACATCACAAAATTCAGCCCTTTCTCTCCCTGACCCCAGTCATATGGATGGAAAAGACAGAGAGAAACCCTGTCACACTGGAAAGCAGTGGGCATGCTCGCTTTCAGAACACCATCTCTCCATTGATCACAGACAACCAACAGTAACCAACCTAAAACCAATCCTCTGTGAATGGTTGTCTTCCAATTATTTGGGGTATTCCTCTTAAGCACAAGAGAAACAGTTACACAACTGTCGGTAGAATATTCCCAGATCCCCAGAAAATCAAACCAATTAAACCCACCAGGCCATGCATAAAGTCAGTTCTGTGGCTTTGCTGCATGTGCAGTAAGTAGCAAGACAAAGGACTAGGAAGGTTGTTTTTTAACTGAGAAGTGTTTTACCCATTTCTGTTTTACTTGGCATTGTGGAGGACTGAAAGCAAGCAGAATCTCAGCTGCACAAACCCCTAACTGTAAGGTGTTGATGTCTTCAACTAATGAAAGAATTTTTAAGCACTCTGAAGCCACGGAAAGAGTTCATCACAGCAGTGTTTGAGGACCACTTCTACTGGACCTTACAGCAGGCTCCAGAACAAAGACCTTCCATTTCTATAGCATACGCTACATTTTTCTGTAGGTCAAGCATCAGCACAGACCACCACAGTCAAAGGCAAACCAGAGGCAGCTGTTTATTGCCTGAATTAAAACTCTTTTGCTGGGGACGAGACATGCAGAAATTTGACCAGTATCATTTATCATTTATTAGCTTCACTCAGTCTCATGACCTATTTCTGTCATTCCAGACAGAGCATACAGCTAGATGTAGCCTTCCCATCAATCAGTGCCAAAGAAGTGGTAAAAATACTAGTCCTCTGTATCTTCACCTTTTTTTTTTTTTCTCTTAATCGTAGATCTATTGAGCCAGAGGAAATACCACACTACAAACACACAGCATATGCATCAAAATTCCAATCTTTATCATGGCTTTTTATCAGTGCTGTTAACAAAAAAAGAAAATCCTTGTTGAAAAATTTATACTGGAAGAAATGAGCATTGGAGGAAAACACAACAAAAAGCCTTTTCAGAACAGGAGAATTTCTTGCATTTTACCCTCTCTTCACTCTAGAACTACCTGATTTAACAGCTTCCAAAACCAGCAGGGAATTTGCTGCTTTAAATTGCTTTCCATGTGCTCCTGTGGATCACTCCTACACATGCTCAGCTGAGCAAAGGTGAAACCTGTCCCAAGGGAAGGTAACTCTAGCCTTGAAACAGAGCAATTATGCTCTAGAGTGAATGAATACTTGCCTTTAGTAGAAGATTGACTGAAGCTTCCCAAGAGCACCAGGGTCATGGTGCTATATCAGGTCTGCCAGTTAAAGAGGGGACTGTTTGGTTTTTTTTAGAACTTGACTTGCTCTGGTGAAGCAACTCCTGGGCTTCTGTATGAACTTGCCATGTTCTGAACATTCACCAGACTAGAAATGTCCTCCAATGACAGAGTAGGATGGATCCTCACATCACAAATCAGACACACTGACTCAAAACGTTACAGTAGTTTAATATAGGAATTGGGGAGGTGCCTGGCAGAAAAGGACCTGGGGGTGTTGATCTTAAAGGTCCATTCCAACCTAGACAATTCTATTATTCTATGTGGTCCTTGTAAGACACCTGAGAACACCTTAATCCTGCACACAGATCAGAGTTCAGCTATAAGCCTCCAGCAGCAGTAGGTACAGGATTTCAGCCCTTCTGCTTTAAACCAATAACTACAGGCATTCAAATTCACAAGGGAACCCCCTCACCAGGTGGGATATGCAGAACAAGGGAAACCCAGCCAAGCATCTACCTCACACACTGAGCACCCTCATTCCACAGAGCTGCCTTGCAGTAGTCATAAGGGGACCACCCTTTTAGAGAACAGAGAGGCAAAGGGGGATGAAGAGTTTAATGTAAATGTATTCCTTTCCTGAGCGAGCTGTCAGAAATCAATCAGCTGTCAGCAACAACTCTCACTGCCTAATTTAATCTCAGGGCTCCTTCACAGCTCATATGACAATAGAGCTCTGTCCTGTGTTTTGCTGGGGACCACAAAACAACAGGAGCATAGTAAAAATGGATTAGACAAAGTGTATTCTGAGAGGGAAAAAAAGAATATTTTTGTTATGTTGCCTAAACAAAGCCTTAGAAATAAATTCATTTTCTACATGCCAAGGTTCATATATGGCTATATTGAAGAGCCTCTGTCCCATTGTTATCTTCTTTTGGTCTAAAGGCACTCGCATCACTTTCCAGGAGACTGGTTTGGTAGCATTCTTACATTTGGGTGGAATGAAGGAACCACACACATTTGTTTAGTGAGGGTGAAAGACAAGGAAACCACAACTTGGAAACTGTAGTGACTGTACATCCCTGCATGGGAGGTTCTGCAAGGGGGTAACCCCACCAAAAGAGAGGGGGGGCTTTGGGCAGACTGCTAGGTGAAAGCAAGGCTCACCTACAGCTACTGTGGATGACTGCANATATGTTGCCTAGACAAAGCCTTACAAATAAATTCATTTTCTACATGCCAAGTTCATATATGGCTATATTGAAGAGCCTCTGCCCATTGCTATCTTCTTTTGGTCTACAGGCACTCGCATCACTTTCCAGGAGACTGGTTTGGTAGCATTCTTACATTTGGGTGGAATGAAGGAACCACACACATTTGTTTAGTGAGGGTGAAAGACAAGGAAACCACAACTTGGAAACTGTAGTGACTGTACATCCCTGCATGGGAGGTTCTGCAAGGGGGTAACCCCACCAAAAGAGAGGGGGGGCTTTGGGCAGACTGCTAGGTGAAAGCAAGGCTCACCTACAGCTACTGTGGATGACTGCAATTACATCAGAAAAGTGCTGGGTCCCACCAGCATTTTCTTTACCTAACCTAAACAATCTTTGAGACCTCAAATATTGATGAAACACTGAGCAAGTCAGGGACTAGCAATCCAGGTATGGACCAACTTGAAATACGTAAATATCTAATGAAACTTACAGGACTCAAACTGGACTAAGTTTGACTTCTGCAGGTCTCAAATGAAGAGACCTACAGTAGCTAAGTTCCCCCAACACCTGTATTTTTGTGCTGTGTTTAACAAAGTTTTACTGAATGTAAAAATGGATGTCCTGTCTTTCAAGGAAAATGTTTAAATCAGCAATCAAAACATCTCTGTGAAAAAAACAGATATTTTGTTTCTGATGAGCATCAGCCTAGTTTATTTTTAAAAATCAGAGCCTAGAAGGGCAGGTAAAACAATGTACAATAAACGGAAGCCACCCAGCAGGTCACTGAGGCTGAGGTTTTCAAAGATACATGTGAAGAGAGATTTAAATTCTACTGGAATCTGGCAATTTAACCTAGAGGTAAAATTTGCTTAGGAAGTCACATAGAGTTTTAGCTGCACAGAGCCAGCCCTATTGAGATATGCCAAGCTGGCAAGCGTCAACATGGTTTCCTGCAGCCAGCAATATGAGGGCTGTGATACCGCTACGAGCTATACTAGATTCTGCTTTAGTCTGATAAAAAGCCCTCCGTTTCAGAACGGAAACATCCAGGCTCCATTCTTCCACTAATTCAAGTTTCCAAATGAGCAACCTAGACAGCAAAGAAATATAGGAAACAAGGGAAAGCGAGTGACCAACACTTGTTACAGCTACTTTAAATGTTTTGCCCATTCCAGTTTGAAACCACACGAGTTCTGTAAAACATCCAGCTCAGGGCAATGAAAATGAAAGAGAGGAGCTTGGAAAGCTCCTCTGGAACCTGGTTGAAGAACTGTCAAATCGCAGCCCAACATTACAACAGGGAGCAGGAGCACAGAGTGTCAGTACGATAGAGTCAACACGGCAGCGCAATCAGCAGGTCAGCGAGGGGACCAGACCTCAGCCCTCCTGCTCTGATCCAGCAGCGGTTCTGGCTTGCAGTTGGCAGGGTGGGAAAAACACAGCAGCACGCAGCACAAATGTTTGATTATCCTCCTTCAAATGTTCAGTTCAAGCTCCAGCCTTGTTCCATTCAGACAGATTTCAGGGGCATATCCTCCCATTACCAGAAGGCAAAAGAAACACAGCTTTGAAGATGACCAAAAATAAACTGCCTGTTAGAGAGGGAGAAATCATTATGTGTGGGGGTTGTGGTTTGTTTTGAAAAAACAAGACATTAGGGGCTTTGTTTCACTTCATTTGATGTCTGGTGTTTGATGTCACCACCTCAGGAAAAAAAAAAAACAACTAAAGTTGGACTTTTTGTTTTTCTATGTAATTCATTACTTTCCTTGCAGCTACAGTGGCACTATAAGGGTTTCATCGATTGCAGGAAACAAAGTATGTTTCTCTCTTCATAAATACTTTGCAAAGACAGGACAGGCATGGGGCTTTGTAGAAGCTGTAAGTATTTGGTGAAGAAAGACCTAGGGACCTGTATACCAAAGACTGCCTAAAACAGCATCTCCATTTCATGTGCATTGTCCTTTAAATGTCAAAAATCCCCCATCGTTTTGTTAAAAAGAGAAGCATGCCATGCACCACTAATTGAGTAAATCGATACACAGAGGCAGCAATGAAGGGAATTAACTGTTTTTCACACACACAAGCAGGAGTTTTCAATGTGCATAAGAGGGAAAAAAAATACTGCTTGCCCTTTATGCTTTAATTAAGACAACCTCAAGAGCACAGGGAGAAAAGACCTTTCCTCTGCACCCTCCTCACCATTCTGCTCTTAACTCCCTGCTGTCTGACCATTAATAGTGGTCAAAAGCCTGTGAACACAAAACAAGACACAGCAGTCTCTCAGAAGGGATTCAACCACCAGATGGGTTCCCACCAAGCTCCAGAGACAGCCTCAGAAATTCATGAAGTACTGATGGTTTATTGCCCTGTTATTTATAACAGGGGCTTGTTAATAAGCATATTTATAGGGTCAAATCACACAAGCTATCTGAAGCCTTCAGTAATTTTTTCTACTTACAAACTTCTTGGATATTTTAAAGCTTCCTTTGTCTCCAGAAAAGCCTTCCAATGAGATTCTTAGAAGACTGTTGCAGCCAAAGGACTAACAAAGGCAGAAATCTTACTCCAGAACCTTTCTCTGGGCTGATGAACACCCATGAAATATCGTAAGACAACTTGCTTTGAGAACACCATAAGCAGCTCCATGGAAGCGCTGCTTTTGAAGCCACTGAAACTTGCTGTTTCCCAGGGCTTTTCTTGTAATGCAAATCTCACTTTACTGCAATGCAAAGATGAAAAATCTCCTCTGGCCACTGGAGGTTTGGGCCTCCATTGAGTAGCTCTTGGTGCAGTGCTTTTCAGTCCTATTTGTGCCTCTCTGAAGGTCAGGCAGTGAAGGTTGGCAAACAGCAGAGATCACGTATGATGCATTATGTGATCTGCAACTACTTTCTCAGCCCACAGTAGAACCACTCGCAGAGCTTCATATTCCCTAAACACAGCACTGGCTTCAATTAATATAATACCTTGGAGGTCTCAGCCTGCTTTCCTCATGGTACCAAATTTTTAAAGGCAGCCTAGTGTGGACTGACAAGAAGCCATTTCAGTCTTCCAAGGATTCCCATCTTCACCCATGACCTTCTGCTTACTGCCAGCTCTGAGATCTTTAGTCTGGGACTAAAAAGGTAAAGTAGTCTTAAGACAAATTATAGAAACCTGATCTCAGCTAAGACTTGCCTGGCTGTCCCTGCTGCTAGACAGATAATGAAAGGAGGAACAAAATAATAATACGGAATTTTCTTCCAGTCAAAAAATGAGACCTGAAGCCTATGAAGAGCTGTATGACCAAATCAAAAAGATACAGTATGGAAACCAGGGGAGCTAGCTCTGGCACAAAGCTACAGTGACATAAGACCAAGATGAAACCTTCTTTTCCTCCCACTCTTCATAACCTGGGGCCCACAGGAGGCTGGATGTTTAAAGCCTGATACTGCTTTTCACTGCTGATTTAAGTATTGCTTGATTTACGAAAACCTGTAGAACATTACCTACAAAAGAAGAGACTATCCTCACCAGCTTCTGGAGCCATGGTGGCATCATTGCACACACAATACTCACTGGTGCCCTGACACTAGCCTATCCGCTGTTTGCACTCCCATTCAGAGTGCCTGTGGCTGCCAAGGATTCTTGAATCTGTTCAGGAGGGACATCATCCTCTTCCAACTATTTACACCTTCCCCTAAGTCAAACTCTGAAATTCTTCCTTGTAAGGACAGAAGACGATACGTTACTCAGCGTGCACAGGTAACAGCAAAACTTCCACAACCTTCTCCATGTGGTCCAGGCAATCCTATTGCTTGCTACAGTTCAGCTAGAGTATGACTCTCTGAAGCTGAAGACAACAAAGTTTATTGTTGTCCTGAATGAAATTTGTTCCTGAAGAGACCGGAACTGACAGTACTTGTTTTGTGGCAATTTTCTGTCCACCACTTTGAGGGCAGAAGGTAATCTACCAACAGATGAAACCGCTTCAAGAAAATTGCATAGGAAGCAGTATGGAACGTTCATGAATATAAGTCAAGATCTAAACCCAAAACTCTATTTTCCAGCCAAAGAGCTAGGACACAAAGGGCAATTTCTATTCTCCACATGCTATGAGATAACAGACAGAAAGCTTACATGGCTAGTCCAGCATCACAAAGAAAACAGCGGCAGAGCCATTTATACTAATTCTCACTTCTGCATGATACCAAAGAAGAAACAATCGTGTGGACCTGATGTAACTCACAGCATCTGTCAGGCACCCAGTTGTCCTGACACTTCATTTATGCAATGATTTGGTGTCAAGTCAGAGTGAAATCCTCAGAATGATCTCAGAATAAAATACTAAAAGGCCTGTTAAGCTTTTCATTCTCAAGACTTCAAAGAATAATACAGCCCCAACTTCACTTTCAACTTCCTAATTTTTTGAGGCTATGAGTAACATCAGAAATTTCATTGACTCTATGACCTTAGGAGTCTTTTGCTGAGAATGATGGCTTGTAAGTCCTTAAAGCAAGTGCAAATCAAACTACATCATTTTCTTATATTTCTCTAAGCACAAATTCTTCCCTCTCTATATATAATTTCAGAACTGTGCAAAGCTCTTCAATAAGAAAAGACTCAGGAAGTGAATCAACAACAGTTCTCCAGTATAGACAAAGCTACTAGGAAGACAGTACTGGCTGACAGACAATATCAAGCTGCCGTGAGAAGTATGATGAGTTAATCCAGCTATTCTTTAAATACTTAAGCACTTTCATGTCTGCTTGTGTAATTAAAAATTAGCATTTAATGTGTCTCTAGACAGCTCTAAAATTAGGACATAATAAATCAGTCAAATTAAAACTTAGGCATAACTTCAACAGTGTAAAGTGAGTAACATGTACCGTGTCTTCTGTAGAGGTCGGCTGATTAACATCTCAATGAAACATGTTCCAGCCCCGTGCCTTGTAGTACTAACCTTGTGATAACCCAACTGAGCAAAACATCACCGAGGAGAAGACCCAAAGATTCCATTATTTTCACATTCTGGGATACAGTACAAAAGACAGGTAACCAAAGAATTACAGAAGATAGAGCCAGAAAAAAACCTTGTCTAACCTATTTCTACACCGTCAGGAATCACCCCTTTGGTCTAAACCCATCCAAATAGGTCTGAATTTTTTCTTAAGTGTGTTAAAAATCACATACTTAAAATGCTTATAAGCAGGTCTTTTTCCAAAACTTTTCAAATGAAAAGTTAGATCAGAACACACTAAAGAACTGTCCATCCTGTAATATTTCCAACATTTTACAGAATCATAGAATTGTCTAGGGGGTAAGGGACCTTTAAGGTGTAGTCCAACCATCAACTTAATTCTGATAAAAACCATCACTAAACCATGTCTCTAAGCACTAAGTCAACCCAGCTTTTAAGCATGTCCATGGATTGTGCCTCAACCACTTCCAGTGAAGCCTGGCATCTGGAAATAACAGCTTTCTTCACAGCTAAGCATCAGAATTTAGTGCAGCCAGTTCATAACCTCAGAGAAGTCCCTTATTCCATGCTCTTTTTCTCTCATGGAATAGTTTCCGTGGCTCACAAAGACTCAGAGGTTCAACCAATATTGGAAACTTCACAGGAAGGAGTTGAAGAGTAAACAATTCCTTTGGTCATGACAAATATTTGTTCTGTTTCTTTCAGTGAGGTTCATTAGAAACTTCCCTTGTACCACCCCTAACTTCACCATGTAAACACAGACATTTGGCACTGAACAAACGCCTGAGGAGAGTAACAGCCAGGAGAGCAAAAGACAGCAAATTCTCACTGCAGCTCTGTGGATACAGAATGGGCAATGCTATTTTGCACCATCCAGGAACGCAAGCCTTAATTTGTAAAATTATTCAATGTACTGCAGTTTTATTTCTTACTCGCTGGGAGCCAAATGGTTTCTTCCACACTGAATGCTAGGAAAGAGGGAAAATTAATTTAGCTACTTTTGAGCAAGACCATGTATTCTCCATCCTAATTGGGCACAGTTCAAGAAGTTGCAAAGACCTTCACAATAGAGCTTTCTCCTATTATCTCCTCTCTGGTCCCACTGAATTCAGTGCTTGGATCTCCCCCCTTTCTTTTTACTTTACTTCATAATGGAAATGAGAAGTAGGAGGAGCCCAAGCTAAAATTTTAAGGAGGTGTCTCTTATCAAACACTGCTGTGCCGTGTCTCTGAAGGCCTCCAGAATTTAGGAGCTGGCACCCTGAGGACAAGAAATGACTATGAACAATGTTGTATTTTACATACTAAAGTGTTCCAGGAAGCCTACTGAGGAGAAAATGAATTTCATTTCCCTTTCTTTTGTACACTTTAAGGTTTGCCACAGAGTATATTATGCTTGCAGCCATGCCGATATGTACTTTGATCAAATAAAATCTCACAAGCTAAGCAGGGTTAAAACTAGAGTAAGGCAGGAATTTGTGATTGAAAACTTGTATTTCATAAGAAATTGTCAAGTCTAACTTTTTCTCTCTTCAGAAAAAACTTATCTTGACAAGACTAGGGTCAGTATCTAGACACAGATGCACATGCAACCCTACACACCTCATCACCTACCAGTGGGGGGGATGCATGGCAAATCTCTGCTGAGGTATCTTCTGTGTCTGTTTCAGCCTTGGACCTTTGGTACCTTTATTGCAGGTAAATATGTCAATTACTGGCCTATAAATTCATACAGACAAAAGAGAAACAGACGTGGAAACTATGTCCTCATGAGTGGATCATGCACAGGGGACACTGAGTCCAAAACCCTTGAGCCAGCTTTTGACCTAAAGCCTCATGTGCTCTGGTCACACGCTCTGCAATGGTTTGCAGGTAGGATCTGTTTCATCTGCCTGTAACACACACCTCCTCCTACCAGCTTACACTGGTAACCCTGTCACCAATATATCTGAAAGTTCTCAAAACAGAAAGCTTTTGAATTTTCTAAAAATGTAGCAGCGTGAGGAAACTATCTACCAATTCCAATCATAGCTGTTTCTAGCAACACTGGAGATTCTGAAAGTAATTTAATGGCTTCTAAACCAACTATTCAGTAGAAGAAATGTACTGGAGACACTGCCCTTTGATTGATAGCTAAAAGTCAAGATCATTAATCCTGATAATCAAGACAGCACTGCACAAATTGAAAGAAGCAGGGCATTAGCCTTCCTCTCCCAAAAAGATTTTAACCGTCCAAACCACAGCTCTCTTAAGTTTCCTCCAATTTTGGCTTATTTCATCAGCTTGGTTTCCAGAATTAAATCTGTGTGATGGAGTCACTCACTGTCCCGCTGCTGCCATATTCAACACCAGCAAATTTACGTTACTGTATTTCAGGGAGAAGAGGAAATAGCATTCAAACACAATAGATTCTCAAAAAAAAAATTGTAGAAAAAAAAAAAAAGAAATCTGTCTTTAGGGGGGATAGTTTTATGTAAACCAGCAAGACAGGAAAATAAAACCCACTTTATTTAAAAACAATTGCTGGAGCAATCCTTCATTTTTTTTCAAAATATGCAAAGTTGCAGCTTCAGTTTCAGGTCCCCCAGACTGTCTGTGTGCAAACACAGCCCACGTGAAATGACTGAAGTTACAACCACCATCTCCAAACTACGTAAATCTCACCGGCAGTTCATGAACCAGCAAATCAGCTGTGAAATGCTGTCTCCCAGTTCAGCTAGCCATGGTGCCATTTAACATCAAATAACCAACTTCTCACTAAAATAAGCAATTTACATAGCACTCTTCCCTGCAAGAAGAGAGAGAAGGTAAACAGCATCCCTCCCCTCCTCTGCCTTTTGCTGCTGGGTAATTATTCATTTGCAGTTTATCAGCTAATTATACATGTGCCTTGGCATTTGAAGACATAGGAGCGTACTTTATTTAATGGCTAGTAATTACACAGGCCTCCTCTGATCCCACTGCTCTTACAGGAAGGCTTTTCTGTTTTCATCCTCACGCTGTCAACCCTGGAGGTTAGAGGTCCCTGGCCGGCTGGCTGTTATCTCGTTGCACACAGAAGGCAGGTCTATACTTCATACCATGATCCAGGCCTCCTCAATAATTCTTTATTAATGCTACAAATTACTTCATTCAGAGCGGAATGCTGACCCCAGTTTGTTCAAAGCGTGCGAAAGCAGCTTTTGTTTTCATGGCTAGATTAAAAATTATCAGCTGCGCAAGAGGCAATAGGAAGACTAATTCACTGTTAATTTTTCCCCTGGCAAGGGGCCAACACACACACTTTGCTCTTCAGTTCCAACATCTGTGGAACTTACCGCTGCGGTTCCCAGCCTCAGTAGGCAGCACCGCTGGGATGCCCCTGCGAGACAGTGCTCAAAATATGCCAAGGAGGCAGCGACGTACGGTTATGAGGAGATGCAAAGAATTCCTCTCGGCACAGCTGGTTAAACAGCACAGCTGGAGGGAATGAGACTTCAGGGGGGAATGCTGCCAGAGAGGGGAGATACCTACAGCAGTTACATTGGTGGAGAACAGATTCTGAATTTGTTACCATCAGTGTTTGCAAAGGAAACCTAAGCCTTAGGAGTATTCTCAGATAATTGAGTATGAGACTTAACTGTTGCCCATTTCATCAGAGAAATGCTCAGCAAAGACAAGGTGAAGCAGCAAGTGGCACAGAGGCAGCACACGTAAATTTAGGTTCTTTAAGGTTCCAAACAGACATCATTGCTCTGGAAGATTTTTCAAGCCCTGCCACACATTCCTCTAATCTAAGGCCACTTTATTTCCAAATGAGTGCATTCACATGAGTTTAGGAGGCTAATTTATTCCATTAGTTGATATCCTGTACCTCCCATGAGCTTACTTCAGTAGACAAGATCTGTCCCAGCTGCTTGTGACTAAAGAACCTCCCAAGTTTCCAGCCTCCAAGCACTAGAAAGAGTTATTTACATTTGCCTTTTACAAGTGGGGAGTTCAGAGACTGTGCTATCCAAAACAAACCATTTGGAAATCACCCTGTCTCAGCAAAAGTCATCAAGACAGCAACAGCATCTAATACAAGCAGTTAATAATTGTAGCTTAAGAGCCGAAAGAATGAACAAATAAAAGTGGCTTTTGAATGCAAGGGGATCAAAAAATAGATAATGCACCCCAATTTTCTAGTTAATCTGACTTCTCTGATTTTCTGACTGTTGAACCTATTCTAATTCCTAATTTCAAGCTTCTTCATGCACCTGTGATTTTTTTAATTTTTTTTTTTCGCCAACAAATGACACAGAAGTCAAACCCCCTGTATAACCAAGCCATTCTGGGTGCTTTGTGACTCACTGTTAGATGGTAAGAAGCCATAGCACCACCACCTATGAAAGAGGATTCTTCTTGAAATGGTCCAAAATAAGAAAAACACCAAATTAAATGTTCTACTGTTTTAAAAGGCACTGTAATAAATAGCACGATAACAATGTGTGTTTATATGTTGCAGTTAATATTATGAAATATTCAAATAGTCTTTGAACACCTAGAAATACAATTTTTCACTAACAAGGCAGATCTGTAAGTTCTGCTCTTTGGAGCAGAGACTGGAAAAACATTTTTCCCTTCGCTTTCTGGCAAATGACTTACAAGTTGAAGTAACTCTGAAGGAGAACCAGAAAAAAAGGAAACTCAGAATGCAAACCTTCCAGACCTGAGTCTGAACTGTGTTGGGAATCCTTTCCAATCACTAGAAAAATTTTAAAAATTATTTGACTCACTAAAAAAAAAACCAAAAAAACAAGTACAAGACTGGCATCCAGCCCTAAGTACAAGGCAATAGGAGGCCTTTAAGCATCTCACCTCTCCTATTTTAATATATTTGCTCTCATTACTAAGGTGCACATCATGCCTCCCTTTGTCACTGGCCCAGAATAATCACCTATTATTTCTACCAAAGAATGGAACAACAGATGTTTCTTCTCTGGTGGTAAAAATTCCAGATGTTACATGAACGCTCTTGGGTTTTATACATGTAAGTAACTAGCTAATAGGTCACATGCTGGTGGACAGCACTTCTGAATATATCAAATAGTGCAGGGGGCTGTAGGTCCAACAGAAATCATTCTTCTTCTGCATTTGTATTGTTTCCTTCATTTAACAGTGCATCCACCTTTTTTCTCCGAACATCCACCTTTTCCTGTTCCTGCTGCTAAACCAGTGACACCAGTCTTCACTTGAGACCAGCCAAGATTGTAAAAAGGCCTTATTTGAGAAAATGACTGACTGTTTTCACAGAAAACCAGGAGAGGCCCAAGTGTAGACACTGCAAGGGGAAGAGAAAAGCAGGAATCAATGAAGTTTCTTGATTCCTAGAGTTATGTGACCACATACCTCTGCTCTGCAGAAACAAGTGATATCAGAGGCTTCAAACTGTATAGTAAATACATCCTTTGATAGAGCGCATTAAGGAGAGTGGAAGACAGTGTTTAAAGAAAAGCTAGAATAGGCCAGCATCAGCCTACCAGCTTTTGTATTGGTTCCAAATCACGAGCAGAGATGTTTCACAGTAGCGCAAAGCTCACTGTGAAGGAAAAAGCAATTTCTGCAATCTATTTTAAAGGATCCTATTCTGTTTTCACTTACTGACTCTGTAACTTTGGGGCCTTTCCATACTTAAAATGAATTTATCGGAAATAAGGGCCACACAAAATAAAACTATAGGGAAAGCCACATACGCATATATTCAAGGGAATAACAACATAGAAAAAGGGAGGGATACTGCACTCTATGGCAGCAGTGCCTAGTTGAAGCTCATAAAAAAGGAGAAATGTTAGTTGTTCTTCCAGATCTCTTGCTCTAGAAAAAATGGAAAGGAGGGGATGACCCAAAGAGAAGCAAGTGGATGACCCTTTACCAGTTAAATAGGAGAAATACCACCTTTCCTGGAGGATTTTTGTTACTCAAAATACTGTAGCAGGACACAGAGTCTAAGATCTTTGGGATGGTGATGAGTCTTTGTTTTAAAAGGTGAAGGAAAGTATAGGAAGTAGGTGGGTGTTTTAGATTTTATTCCAGTAAGGAGAAGATTCTAAGGTCTGAAAGGCTGAAGGCAATGGAAGTAGAAGTGAACATGAGACAGCAGAGGAGGGGAAAGAAGATCAGGATAATGAGGACAAGGGACTTCAAAAAAAAGAAGAAAAGAAAGCAGACTTAAACACATTCAGAACTGAGGTATGGCCTCTTGGGAAGACAATCTAAGGTAGAGAGGAATATAGAAAATCTGGTAGTGCTAAAAGGAACTGTATCAAAAGCACAATAGCAGTCTAGCCCAGTACAGAGGAAAAATAGTGAACATAGCTTGAAACCAATATGGTTACATTAGGAGCACTTTAAAGACTAAACAATCAAAAAGTAACAGTATAGAAAGTGGGAACAAGGACAGACAACTAAGAAAGAGTATAAAGGAATAGCATAAGCATGCAGAGATAAATCAGAAAGGGTAAGGCATAAGATGAATTACAACTAACAAGAACATAAAGGCAACAAAGAAGGCTCTATAAATACATTAAAAGTAAGAAGAGAGCAAAGAAAAGCATAAGCCCATCAGTTAATGGAGAAGAACAAATCTGATGATGCTGAGAATGCAATATTACCTCTGCCACAGTCTCCAGAAAAAAAAAAGCTTAGTTGTGACCCAATACTTTAACACAATTAATTCTAATAAGGAGATGAGGTAGCTGAGCTGGCCAGAATACAGAACAGGTAATGACTGTTTAGATGAGTTAGGGTTTGCTTGCCCAGGGACATAAAAATACAATAAATTCAGGTGTGAATTTACCCCTGTGACCCTGCACCAGCCAGCACCCACTTTAAAAGTGCTGCACATCTGTATCCACAGAGTAAGTGGGTAGGGGTGCTGTATTGCTCCAGCAGCTGGTCTGACATTGGCAAGGAGATGGTGGCGACAGACCTACAATATTCCTAGAGGTAAGAGAAGTAATATATTCACTTAGGCAAAATTTTACAGCACTCTTAAGAAATAACTTTGGGGCGTTAGGGGGGTTGGCTAATTCCTTTAATCTGTTCAGCTGAGAAGTACACTTTTGTGTGGATCGGGGCCGCACAGCTACCAGCTCTTTTGCGAATGGGCAATGCCAGTTCTGCTCTGCTCTCTTTCTTAGAGGCTGGCCCTGCAAAAAAAATTACAAGCAAGAGTTTCTACAGTCAGAAGCACAAAGCCTTGGTGTTGCGGGACACATTACTCAGTTTCCACTGCTCCCTCAAGGTGGAAATAAGTGCTTCTGCTCCAAGACATTGTCCTCTCTCTCTTGGCTGACCAGGATGCGTCCCTGACTACTGTCTTCCATATGGCACAGACCAGATGAAGTGTGCGCTGCTCTCAGGACTTCCAAGTTTTAACTGTCCTCTATTACTAACACAGATTCTTCTTTCTGCAATACAAAGTGACTCTGCAGCATTTTCTGGTAAGGGAAATTATATCTTGGCATCTGTTCTTTTCACTGCCAGAACCAGATTGCTCATCTTATTATATCTTACAAAATTGCTCAAAACCTGCAAGGAGAAAATTGATTTTCAATATGGCCTGGTTTTTGTTTTAATAGGCACACTTAAGATCATGAAAAGCACCTTGCCAGCTCCAAACACACCACAGCCCTTTTGCAGGGACAGCTATTGAAAGGCCAATAGGAGATAAGTGAGGAGCTTCAAAACATCCCAACAGCAATTGATATCAAGATCTGAATGATCCAAAAGGTCCACATAACGCTGTCCCATTTCAGCTCAACTGGGAACAAGTGCTATCCCTTAACCCTGGCTGGGGAGTGAGCACAGCAGAGAACATCCTCATATCACAAGAAAGGAAGATGTTTTGCATTTATTCCCTTCTCCTGCAATTGCTCCATTTACAGGTGGACTAACTCCCAAAAATGGGTTTTCCAAGCGAGTCAACTGTAAAACATGACACGGGTTCAAAAGAGGAAGTACTCCAATGCTGGGATTGATATCCCTATTCATTGTCACCTATATTGAGGGGTGGCAGGACCACACAGCCAAGAAGAGCTATGTATCCACATTTAACTGTGCTCTCTGCTAAACAGAAGTCATGTTAAATGAATCAAGAAGATCATTCCCAACTTCTATCCTGTTGCCACACCTTGCCAACAAGACAAAAGTGACAGCTGCCTGCTGGGTGACACGTGGCTTTTCTAAGCCTCATGCTACAGATCAATAATAGGAATAAAACGGTAAGAGGTAAGGATCTGTGGAAAATGGTGCATCCTTACAGGTAACGTGTCTTCTACAGAAAGTTCACAGAGCAAGCGAATGCCTCCATTCCCAGAAGTCATTTGAATTTCTTTACAGGGCAGTCCAGCTGTCATGTGGGCCAAATGACAGCCAGAGATTAGGCATTATTAATAAGTAGATGCTCTCCATTTTCACAGAATTGTCAGAGTTGGAAGAGACCCCTCAAGATCATCCCATCCAACTCCCCTGCTAAGGCAGGGTTGCCCAGAGCACATCCCTCAGGACTGCATCCAGGAGGGGCTTGAAGGTCTCCAGAGAAGGGGACTCCACACCCTCCCTGGGCAGCCTCTGCCAGGGCTCTGACACCCTCACCAGAAAAAAGTTTTTCCTCATATTTGAATGGAACTTCCCATGTTCCAGCTTGTGCCCGTGGCCCCTTGTCCTGGTACTGGGAACCACTGGAAAGATTCCAGCTCTATCCTCCTTCAACATACCCTTCAGGTACTTGTGAGAGTTCATAAGGTCTCCCCTCAGCCTTCTCTTCTCCAGGCTCAAGAGTCCCAGTTCTCTCAGCCTTTCCTCATCAGGGAGATGCTCCAATCCCTCCATCCTCTTGGTTGCCCTGCACTGGACTCTCTCTTCAGCAGTTCCCTGTCTCTCTTGAACTGGGGAGCCCAGAACTGGATGCAGTTGTGGCCTCACCAGTGCAAATTAGAGGGGGAGAATGACCTCCCTTGACCTTGGCCACACTCTTGCTATGCAGCCCAGATGGAGCTCATATAATTTACTTGTACCTCAGGTACTATTCCCCTGCACCACAACTTGAATGCTCAGCTTGAATACAGAACCTATAGCTGACCATGCCCCAAAAGCATTTCCAAGAGGCAGCACCTGCACAGAGACCCAGAAGCATCAGACAAGCTCAGGGCAGAGTCCAGCTCCAGCGTACAACAGTCAGTCTTCTGCTGCTTCTGAGAGCATCAAAACACAGAAGCCAGGAGAAGGAAAATGATCTGACTTCTCAGTCAAACTGTCCCACCCCTCTTTGGCTTACAGCTCTGATTCAGTCTCCTTATGTGTCCCTTTTCCCCATTCCTGTTCAGTCGGGCTTTAGCAGAATCCAGAAGGGAGAACCGCAAACCTGCCACAAGGTTCAAAAAGAAAATACTAACACCAAAATTGATCTATTTGCATCACTAAAGAACTGACTGCAATAAGCCTGCCTAGAGAGACCCTTTCTGTTCCCTCCCTGCATCCCCGAGTTGAGCAGGTACATTCAGCTCAGTGACACCCACGGTTAATAATGTTGTACCCTAGTTATAGTACAGCGACTGAGCAAAGAGTTTTCCTTCCTGTGCTCGAGCATGACAGCAACAGCAACAGCCCAGAGGATTCGTTCACCTCCAAAGGTGGAAGGACGGGAGGAAACAGCTAGAACAACCTCAATAAAGCAGATGGGTCAGGGTGGGAAGCACTTTCACCTATGGAGATGCAGTTCTTATTCAACAGGCGCGTTGTGTAGTGTAGCTAGTTAACGTTACTGTGCTGCTTCGGTACATAAATCATGCATCAGCACTTTTGTTCTCTGTCCACAGGGTGCACGTAACTAACCGACATGGTGCGGAATCTGCTTTAGCTCAGTAGCAGAGCCGCTATTCTAAGGGTATCCGTTAAGTGGAAGTGGCTAAGAGAAAGATACACAGCACAGTGGATATTTCCCTTCTAATTGCCAATGACTATCTGTTGAGAGCCGCCTTACTTCTTCCTCAGTTTTAACAGCTAGAGAAAGGGCTGCATATGGACACTGAATAACTGGGTGTTCAGAACCTTTCCAGACTTATTAAAGTAGCTTTTTTTAATTCCTCACGAGGACCACTTCTCTTTAATTTCCTTCCCAGTTACTTGGAGATCACAAAAACTGGGACTGCTGCCCACAGCCAGGACTATGCACCCCTCCAACTGACTCTCATCTTTTTATTACTTTTTTCAGAAGACATTTTTATTTTTCTAATCTTCCATTACTTAGTATTAGCAGATCACTTGTTCACTATTTTCATCTCTGTCTTCACTGGCTAAAAATCCATTCTCTCAAAGGACTCCAAAACCTGCACTAGTCTTCCCATGTGCAATCACATTCCTTTTCATACATAAAACCTGTGTTGTGTTGAACAAGCTGGGGATGAGACTGCAGAGATCTCAGTTCAGCATGAAGTCTGTGCTCTACATGACAATGAACTTAAGTTTAGCCTGAACTATAGACAGAAGATCAGTGGTCCCACGCCACTGCTGTTTCCTTCTGGTAATTTTACAGCCGAGTAATACTGAACAGAACATGCAAGCACTGAAATAATTAAAGTTAAAATGCAAGGGGAATCACAGGAGCTGCAGTTTCAAGTGGCAATTGTCGAGGTTGTGCTGGCCAAGTCAAAAGCAGTAAATCTGCAATCTGCTAAGAAGCTCCAAGGGAACAGACACCTGGTAAGCTGTTTGAGAAGAGAAGCCATTGAAAATACTATAAGAGAAAGACTAGGGCCAAGATGAGTTCAGGCACACAAAAAATACTGGGACTGACTCCAAACAAGGCTTAGCCCTACATAACCCCAACTCAAGGCTAGAGAGACTGTTGATGCTTAGCAGTTCACAGGGACCAGGTCTGAAAACTCTGAAAAGAAATCATGAAATCCAGAGACCACCTATATCAGTTGAAGTTTTCATTGAATGCCCTGGAATCCTCCCCATTTAAACCAGAAAAAAACACTCCTAAACCTACAGTGATTAAAATTGTTTTAAAAAGTCAAATATTTAATTGCAGCAGTGTAATCTGGAACCAGTCTGCAAGTCTGAATTGAGATGAGTCATGCATATTTTATTTCCTTCTTCAAATGCAGTTTCATTTATTGCCAGGCTGCTTTACCAGCAGATGTACAAAGAGAAAGGGATGACAAGGGAACTTCAGAAAGACAGTTTTCTCATCACTTGAAATCCTGGGAATAGCAGCACAGTAGATGTAGCAATGATCCACATATCCTACATGGTACAGAAAGAGACAAGCAGAAGGGAAACACACAAGGAGAACAGGAAGAAAAAAGAATGTCCTTTGTCATTACTGGGATGAAATGAGATAGGTGTGAGACTCAGCTATATTTGTGTCTTGCTGTATTTACCTCCAACCACCTTGACGTTCTGTCAGTACAGGGCATGTTCTGGTTTCTTCAGTATCTTCAGCATCCTGAAGTTTCCTTCAATGCACAGAAAGTATTTTCCAGGCACCAAAAATACCAGAAGAAAGCCATCATGCCCTCCCTCTTTCTCTGACCATCTGCTGCACTCTGTGGATAGGGCATACAGTCTGGAAAAGAGAAGGCTCTGGGGAGACATTACAGTGCCTGAAGGGAGCCTACAAGAAAGCTGGGGATGGACTTTTTACAAGGCCACATAACAATAGGACAAGGGGTAACGGTTTCAAACTGAAAGAGGGGAGATTTAGATTAGATATCAGAAAGGAATTATTTACTCTGAGACACTGGAACAGGTTGTCCAGAGAAGTTGTGGCTGCCCCATCCCTGGAGGGGTTCAATGCCAGGCTGGATGGGGCTTGGAGGAACTTGGTCTGGTGGGAGGTGCCCCTGCCCAGGGCAGGAGGTTGGAACTAGAAGATCTTTAAGGTACCTTCCAACCCAAACCATTCTATGAGTCTATGAAAGAGACTAAATCACTGAAAGTAAATGAGCATTTCCAGTAACACTATTCCTTTCACCTACTCTTAATGGCTAGAAGCTACTGCTTACAGAACAGTAGGCATGAGAGATGGAAGGAAACCAAAGGACCAATTAGGTCATTAATCCATCAAGTTGACAGAAGATTAGTCCTTAGAGCATGTTTCTTACTGTTTCATCCAGTTTACTTTTTAAACAAACTCAGTAATGGAGAGTCTATCACTTCCCTTGAGGAAATTACCCACAGCTTGTTAAAGATCCCTCACCAGGACAATTTCAATTCTTTCCAGCCTACATTTTCCCCTTTTCTTATTTTTATGTTCCTGCTCTCAGCATCCATTTGTGGCCTGCTTTGTAGGCCATTCCCCAGCACGCATTCTGCATGTGTGCAAGCATCTTTCCTTATCCTCTAGCCACATAAACTATATTCAGCTTTTTCATCCATTCCAAATGCACCTTCTTCAGTCCTTTAGACTTGGGGAAAATAGGTAGCTTCTTCTGGAATGCTTTATTCCCTGAACCTCCCTCCCACTTTTCTCTAGGTCTGCTGTATTTGAAAAGACTCATGCTGGCACACTGATCTGATGAAACAAATAGGACAAAAAGACACAGCAGACTATGGAACGATATCAGTTATACAAAATACAGAGGGGAAAAATATAACACAAACATTTTTCTTCTGTGGTGAAGAAATGGGATGGGAGATTGGTTGGCTGTTCTCCTCTATCAGCAAGAGCTGTCCTTTGAATGCACCTTTACCTTCCTAGCAGAAGGGTCAGGCTAACTTCTGGTACAGGGGGAAAAGGCAAGCACGAACACACAAAAAACACTCCCAGACAAACATATTGACACCATTACTACATCCAGCCACAGCAGAGGTTTGGATGTCAAAGTACTACCCTTGAGTCAAATCTCAGCCTCCCAATGTGCTGAAAAGGAGAGCAGCTGCAGCAGCAGCAGCTGATAAAGTCCGGGCCTGGGCTGCCCTTTGCTCAATGCCAAAAAGCACAGCCAAAGACTGGCTACACACTGGAGGGATCGATGGAGACAGAATCCCTTTCCAATCCAAAGCCTGGAAATCAGAGAGAAACTGAAGGGAGGGATCACATCACACACCACAGCCCCCTAAAGTGAAATAAACAGTTCTTACAAGATGTTTTTGCTTGAGTGGAATATAAAGAGCAATCTCTTAGCGCAGCATCGAAGGGGGGTGCTGCCTACAATAGCAGCCAGAGGAGTGCCACCGACGGGGCGGCACAGCACAGCCGCTGGATATCTCCCGGCAGAGGTTCCAAAGGCAGCAAGTTCTCAAGGCCAATCGCCTGCTGACTTCCCCAAGTAGAAACACTGGCAAAACATTTTACAAATTACTACAAAACACACTACAAATTACTAAGACTGGAAGCTTGTAGAGATTTATCTGATGAAGGTCTGGTGAGGAAAGCACAGTCACATAGGTCATTCCCACAGCCCCACCGACTTCAGAGGGACTGGTGAGCGCCAGTCAGAGCACAGCTGGGCAAGGATGAGCAGGAGAATGGACTCATGCTGCTGTGTCTGTCCACTGCAGGGCACTTTGCTCAGCCAGAGGGGGAAAGAAGACAGAAGCACATTTTACATGACTGGAGAGCCATGGGCTACGGAGAGAGTCCAAAGGTGGTGCAGCCTCAGGTAGTGACTGAGCTTTCTACAGCTGCCCCATTCTCTAGTTGAACAGGAATTTGGGATAACGAGCAACAGAAATCTGTTCCTGACTATGCCAGTTCTGTCTTTTCCTCCAATGGACGGAGGAGATCTGCATTTTTATACCACACCATCATAATCTCTCTTGACTTTCAGCGGTTTTGAGCTATAACTACACACCTTGAAGAGCAGAGCTTTCGCATGCCCAAAACTCAACTTTAAACTGATTATTGAAATATCCACGCTATTAATGCACTGACTGCCAGCTGAAGTCATACTGTCTTCACTACTGAATCTTCACTTACAGTGTCAGAATTCATTTGTGCTTTCCCACTGCACTCCCTTTTCCAAACTGTGCATTCCCAAGTCCTTGCACACACACCCCTTCCCACCCCCACCAAGCTCACTGCTTGCAGGTTTCTGGAAATGGATCATTTAAGGGAGAGCTCACCCGTTTCAAGCAATAGACCAAAGCAAGCAAAAGCAACAACTCAATTGCTGTTTACCTGAGGACAAAACTAGAGCATCTTGGATACTTCTGTGCACAGCAGAAGGCAAATTTCCTATTTAATTCTTAGCTTTCCCTCTGGATTCCTTGGTAACAGTAAGCAGCAATCAGCTCTCTACTCTGTCAGAAGCAATTGCGTTTTAGAAGCAAGCTGCCCCAACAAAAGTTTAAGTAGAAAACATCAAGATGCAGCCACCACATCCAGCTAGGGGGACAGAGATTTTTCACCACCTCACTACCATCTGTGGCTTCAAGCAACACATGGGCTTACCTGAGTCGCAAGCCCAACATCCAAGTGAGACATCCCCACACCTCTGCCATGCCGGACACCTTCCTCCAAGCTGCCTCCAGCTTCATCCTCAGCTCAACCAAGAGACAGAGAGAAAAGGAACTGGGAGCTGTCAGCTCAGGAGCATCCTCCACGTTGCTGCTTCTCCTCCACATTGCAAATTTGAAGGATCTTTTCTTTTGCAGCTGTTTCCACCCTCTCCTGAGGGCCAGGGAAGCAAGGGCAGACATCTGCGGCCTTTCTGTAGAAAAGGGCACTTGGTGCTTGCTTGCCAGCTGAGGGACAACTTCCAGCCCCCTGAGGGAGGCAGATATCATCTCCTCTGCATGACATTTGCACAGTGCTTTGGAACGCAGCTATGTAAATGTAAGACAATCAGAGGGTATTGTTCAAATCCCGTAAACCTATCTGAAGCCAAGAGGGTAATGCCAGTTTATGCCATCCAAGTATCTAAGTCTGTGTAATTAACAATTAGAGATGAAGCACGGGGACTGTAAGCAGTAAGGCCAGGTTTACTCAGGTTTTTGGCCAGCACGTAAACAGAGTTTTACTGTAGAGTGTTTTAGTGAAAAGCAAAATTCCATCAACAGTTTTCCTGAGTAAAATCCTCTCAGAAGAAAGTAAAACTCAATCCAGATGAATGGATCATCTCACACCGCATTTGTTGTTGCGATGGCTGGAAAATTATCCAACCCGTTGAACGGCATGCATGGTCTTTGCAGGTGGGTCAGAAAAAGCCTAAGGCACAGAACAGCAGGTACAGTAGAGGTCAAGCAGCACTATGGGTGTGAACACTGAGGCCAGCAGAAGCTGTGAACACACGTGGGTTTAAGGACACTGCTTGGCAAAGTGGCATTCCCTACTTTTCTTTCACTGAAGCCAGGGGAACACTAACACTGCAACACTCTCCCCTTTCCCCACCCCAGTTAAGAGTTGGCAGAGGTGATTTACCCAAACCCCATGTGCAACACGATCAGATGGTTCCTACTATTTTATCTTCTTATGCTTTTGCCCGACAGATCAAAGAGCTGCTTTTCACATATTTCCTCTTATGCAACACGATCCACTGGCCTAAGGCATTTTCCTTTATTAATAAATACTGCATCAATATCCTGAAAGTCACAGGTAAAAAGCGCTGGCACTCCGCAGGGCAACGCATGGGAAATACTCCAGTACTTTCGTCCAGGGCTTTCCATGCAGCTCCCTGTTTAATGAGTCCATCACCAGGTTTAATGACCTGCCAGAGCTTTAGAAACACTCTGCCCTCCTCATCAATGATTCACACACAGTCTTAAAACTGCTCACAGATTAAAGAGGCTGCTGCTCCCCCACCTCGCTTCAACCCAAAGCGGTTTTAAATATTTCATCTCACCACAGAACTCTTCTGTACACATCCCAAAGGCACTCTGAGAAGCTCTCTTTGGGAGTTTGGCTTCACCTGGCAGTAAGCCTGCTGGCACCATGAGAAAGCTGTTGCTGCCAGGCCTGCCCGCATCCCATATTTACTTTCTTTAATGAGTCCTGCATGACCCCAGCCGTCAAGAGTTTCTGACCAACTACCTCAGAAACAGAGGTTTCTGAGAGGTTTCTGAGGTGGTTGGTACTTTCTATTTATGGAAAAGCAGATGGAAGCCCTGATTGCACGGCCAGAACAAAGAAGTGTCTGATGCACAATTACCAAGGTCAGCAGGAGCCTTCCTTCAGCTTCAAGGGAAAGAGAACCATAATCCTCTTTTCCTGTGAGCTCCAGTGGGATTTAAAGGGGACCAACAAATGCAGAAAGGTAGGCAGGATCGTGCGCTTCTCAGACAAGCACAACAAGGATCACTGGTCTTTCAGGTTACCCAGGACACCCCATAGCTCTTACCGCAAATTTTTATTTGTTGGTGTACTCAGAAAGTGAAGCCTTGCCTTCTCCTTTGTATTTCAGGTTTTGCTACATAAGGCAAGAGAGATGAGTTCTGTGGGCCTGCAAAGAGTAGCCCTGCCTGAGAGGGAAGACAAATATCCTTTTATTTAGTGCAAAACTAAACAAAAGTGAGCAATAAAGCACTGCAGAGAATGAGCAGGTAAGTACTTGCATTTTATCTTCAATCGATATCTTTTCAGCATGGCTGATCTCTGAAACCTGATTTTGTCTTGTACTGCAAATCCATACCCCCTGGGAAGCTTGCATCCCTCTTGCAAAGCATTAGCTCTCACTTCATTTGTCCACACGATCTCTACTCAGCTGTCATCTCGACATGCAAGCAAACTTAAAAACCTAATCTCTCTATAAAGTACATCTCTCTACTTGAATAGCTGTTGCTCTCAGGTGTTCCATTCCATGGAATCCATCCCCAAACCACTTTGCCTTCCTCAGTGAAGGGAGGATGTTCAGGGAAGAGAGCTCTGTCCCAGGCTCCATGTAACTGGGGCTCATTGCCTCTCCCTGACTCACTAATTTTTTTTGGGGGTGGAGGGGGAGAGCACCATGGCATGGGTCCTTCCTTGACCAGAGATACCCCAGCAGCCACAGAAGGATTTGTTGCACATCCTTACAGTACAACAAAGCCATGATGCTAAGAATGTGTCAAGAGAGAGCTTCTGGTTAAAGGTCTGTGTGATGAACAACCAGAACTCGAGGAGGACAGGAGAGCCAGATGATGAACTGATAAAGTAGCTATTACAGTGATGTCAATTCACTCCCTCTTTCTTCCATATCCCTTCCTGTCAAGTGACTCAAGACAGTAAAGAAAAAAAAAAAAAGTGACTGAGGCAGCTCAGCTGTTATTCAAGCTGGAACTAGGAAACACTGTGTTTCTTGTTTACCTTCTTTTAGCTCCAGGTATCTTACTATACTTGGTGCAGGATGAATGTCCCCATTTCTGTATAACCCCATCCAGAAGTCCCTGCAGTTGAACCACAGCAGTGGTGTTACAGCAAAGGAAAAGATGCAGGTGCTGAGGCTGTTTCCAAACCACCTGCCACTTAACTGTCTCCAGTATGGCTCAGTCAGCTATCCTGGAGACAATCCCCCTAGGGATTCTTACTGGAGTAAGGGTGCTAAAGCACCAACTACCAGCAACATCAGGGCTCCTAAAGCAGAGAGATATCAGGTACCTGCTCTGCTACTAAAAACTTTTATGCATTTGGCTATTTTGAGTCACATGAAAATCATGCCTGGCAAACCACAAGGATCAAAGGAGCATCTCCATCCCTAACAGAAGCAGAGTGATCTTTAAGAAGTTTTATCAGGGTTGAATTTATCTTAGATTATATACTGTCATCGCAGCAGTCTCAAAGGTGCAAAACGTGAGTATGAGAGGGCAATTACATTAGTTAATTACACTGAGGAGTTAAGGTTAATACAACCAAACCCAAGCTGGTGTGAATCATTGCAGTTCCACTGGAGGGAACAGTTACATTATTTAGTCCAGATGCAAATCTGTTTCAGTAAGTTGAACAGAACAAGGAAGGGCTATAAGCAGAATCAGACTTACAAAATAGTAAAGCACAATTTTCTGTGCTTAAAATAGATCTCTCTCCCACACTGGATTTCAAATCTGAGGGCCATGTCAGGTGAAAAGCAAAGCCTCCTATTTGCTGACTTCCAAAAGAGGCTGATGTGGCCTGTCAGACAACTCATTTGCTGCATCAGGAATCACGGCTCATAGATCAATGCACCCAGCACCCCCCAGTCACCTCTTCCCACCACGTAAGCCCTTCCTCCAGGCACAAAGCTGACTCTAAGGCCTGTAGCACAGGTATGGGATTTCGGAGGCCTGAGCTCTACCCTTGCTTCCACTAGAGCTACTGCTCAGCAGGGCTCTCAAGTTGTGTCTTAACCAGTCAGCCTTCAAGACTACATTTCCATTTACACATCTGTGGAAATAACATCCTCAACTGAAGTCCAGGGACTGGGTGCTCCCCTCCTGGCCACCCGTCATCTTCCTGCCCTGCCTCTATTCATTACATCACTGGAAACCCCCCTGGCCCTGAGGTCTCTGCTACAGGCAACCAGGGTCAAAACCAGACCTGCAATTCCTTATTCCTGATACCCAGCTCTGCCACATTCTCCTTCCTCCCACAGCCCAGGAGGAGGAAACTGGGAGTTCTGCTTTCCGAGCGGGCAAGCAGCACACTGCAGGCAGCTTGGTGCTCTGCAAGGTGTTGTACAGATCAGGCAATGCTAGCAGAGGTAATCTGTCAAGAGTAAATCATCTTGTATGTGTGTTGGGGGAGGACCAGAAAAGCTCTTGAGCACATTAACCCTTGCCACATCACTCCACCTACAAAAGGCTTATAATGTTCCAGACACCATAATATTGCGGCTACAACACAGCTAATGGAGAGCTACAAAACAAGGACAAGCACTCTGACTCCACAGCATGCTATAATGCCAACAATTTACATTGACCTGAAGTGGTGACCCACAATAGCATCTAACATTAATCCCAGTGACCAAGTATTGCACAGCTCCCCTCCAGCCTCCCTCTCCTTTACAGCAGGGGCAGACTTTGCACATTGGGGCATTAATTCAGCAATCTGCTACTTACAATCATAGAACTGTCTAGGTTGGAAGACATTTTTATTTAAAATCATCCAGTCCAATGATCAACCTGACTGATAAAAACCATCACTAACCCATGTCTCTAAGCACTAGGTCAACTCGGCTTTTAAATCCCTCCAGGGATGGTGCCTCAACCACTGCCCTGGGCAGCCCAGTCCAAGCCTTAAGAACCCTTTCCCTGTCAAAATTGTTCCTCATCTCCAACCTGAACCTCCCCTGGTGCAACTTGAGGCCGTTTCCTCTTGTCCCATGGCCTGTGACTTGGGAGAAGAGACCGACACCCCTTGGCTACCGCCTCCTTTCAGGGAGTTGTAGAGAAGGTCTCCTCGCAGCCTCCTTTTCTCCAGGCTGAATCCCCCCAGCTCCCTCAGCCTCTCCTCAAAGGACTTCTTCTCCAGACCCCTCACCAGCTCCGTTGCCTTTCTCTGGACCCACTCCAGCCCCTCAATGTCTTTTTTGTGGTAAGGGGCCCAAAACTTCTCTGACATTGTCACAGGACTCCACTACTACAGGTTTCCCTGCCACAGGAGCCTGGTTCACAGTACTGGGTTCTTAAGCTGTGGCTGTTGAGCTGATCTGCATATTAATCCAATAACCCTTTGCAATTAAATAAGATGAGAAGGGCAGGGGGAGAGAAAGAAAAGATGAAGCCCTCTGCAGATGTTGTCCTCACATATGGTGTCCCATATGGCTATGTGTCACAGTTGCTTCACTTCTTAAGATCTCTATCTTCAGAGAGTAACTCCAGCCCCTTCCATACTGCAATCAAGAGGTTGATTAAGAAACAGGTAACTCTGCAGGCCACTTTGTCATTGCTGATGGAAGTGCTGAACAGCCACTGCTAAATTACAGCTATCAATCTCCCAGGCTGTATGTAGATACATTAATTATTTCTTCCATTCCCCACAGACAGCTGTTCCCTGTTTTCTTGACATAAGCTGTGTGGATCACTTGCCCATCTGGTTTCTCTGCATTGTTATAACAGTATCTTTCCCTCAGATGTCATCTTTCAATTCCTAATGGTCTCCAAAGGGAGATGGTATTATTACTTAGCATTTCCAAATGATACATCTCTAATCCTCCGGAATTTGTTAATTCACCCAGAAATAACTGTATTTTGTTGGGATGTACTATAAGCCCAGATTTACAGGGCGTGTGTAAGGCTAGGAGTCCGGTAGCACTGACGTGACTTGTCAAACATCATCACAGTGATGACCAGTGACCAAGCAGACACACGAGTTAAGATGTTGAAGCTGAATTTCACACCAGTAGGTAAGTATGAGAAAGAATGACAGACAGTAGTACATGACATGCTTGTTTAGGGAAAACAGAGTCCATGTGCACAAAATGGTGTGGTTTCAGCTATTTCCAGGCCTGAGGAAGATGCTGTTTCTTTACAACCATGTAGGACACCCATGGGATCCCAGCAGATGAGAAGCAGAAGCACCACAAGGGTAAAGCCACAACCACACTGGCAGGGCCACCAGCAGCAGCTTCCCAGGCTTCACTAGATCTGAAAGGTCCCCTGCAGACACAGAGAGCTCCAGGTTTTCTGCAGGGGTAGAAAGCCCCTCAGCATGAATTTCATCAACAAAACCAGAGCACGCTCTGACTAGCGGATAAAGAAAGGAGCTGCTTCAGGGGGTTTCTGTTTCAAGTTCACACCATGGCCCATAATCCTTGAGGGAAGATAGCCATAGATGTGGTATTAGAGCCATTCGACAAATGATCTCTCCTAAGCATCGGTTTCTCCAGGCAAAGAGGAATGGGTAGTCTTTATAGCAGTTCCTTTTTTTATGATTCACTTCCATGTCATTATACCAATAAGATCCTGTCTCTCCAGGGTATTTTTCTCTGGTGATTAAAGCTGTGAGCCTACGACCTTGTGCCTTATCAACACTACACAACACACACTATAACCACCTAGAAACTTGCTGCCTTTCATCTCTTATTGCTTAATAAACTTGCCAGCAGACCTATTGCAACAGAATAATGAAGCTAAGCAATTGCATTCAGCTCAGTAAATCTGGAAGCAGGGCCTGTTAAAAATAAATAAAATTAAATTAAAAAAAAAAAAAAAAAACCAAACCACACACCAAAACCAAAAACTAATTGCAGAATTGTGGAGTGTTATGAAGAGATCCTGTCAGTTCAGCCAGAGTTCACAAACCACTCGCTCTTATTTCAGCTGCTGAGAGGAGCAGCCATGTGAGAGGAGATGAGGGTAGGGAGTCGCATAAAGCTGGAAGAGGAGAAAGAGGAGGTGTCAGGACAGATCCACACAGTCTGCAGCTTAAGGAGCTGCCGGAGGGACTGCAGACAACACAACCTTTGGCATGAGGTGCTCAGGAAGGGAGGAGAACCAGGTGCTTTGGCAGACTGATGTTTAAAAGGCAGTCCGGCACCTGGCTCCCGAAGTTTCAAATTCAGTGAAATGGCAGCCAGCTGACATTAATATCCTGCCATTTACCTTGTGTTAGTGCTGTAATTGGGCATTTCCTGGCACAAAGCGCAAAACAGGTCCCGTTCCAAGGCAAGACACGGGCAGGACATAACTCTAAGGCACAGAGTAAGCACTGTATTTGCAGAACATCCAACAGCCTGCTATACTGAGCAGCCATATGACGGCTCTGCAGGTTCAGATGACTGACCAAGGTGCTTAAAGTATGGCTCTTTCCCAGCATTGCCTTTGTATAGAGCCTGAGGTGACCACTTTTCAACATCTATGTGCCTTGTTTGGGTCTTACAGACAGGCCCACAGAACATCTGGTCTGCAAGATCACATACAGGCATCCCACAGGACCCACAGCACTGCCCATCGCATGGTGGGCAGCCTGAGACCAGCAGCCTGCAAGACTAAAAGCCACAGAAATGCATTCAGCCCCCAGAATATGGTAGGAAAAAATAAGAGCTATGATCACTCCCATATCCAATTCCCTCCAACAGCAAGGAGGTCATAAGGGAAAAAAGCCCAAATCAACCCAGGATTACTTACAGTTTCACTAGACCTCTTCTGCCTGTAGAGCTCCCTGGCCCACTATTTTACCAGCGCATATCCCTCCCTTCATCCTTCCTCAGGCACTAACATCGCAATGCAAGGCCTCTTTATTGCTTCATTCTACAGTGAGCAAGGGGGACCGGAATGGGAAGCACTAACTTTACCACCCAGGGAAGGGTCATCTTGACCAGATACTTTGTCAGGACCACAAGGAAGTGTGAATGCAACAAAGAGACCGTATTATTTTCCATGCAATGCTGGGGGCAGGTCCAGAGGGTTGACCCCTCCAAAGAAAATGATGACTGGTCTCCAGAATCCAGGGCCACCACAAGGCTCTGGTGGTTCCCACCACCACCATCATCCCAAAGTACATTCTCCAGCTGCAGAATCACTTCTAACTGAAAGAAGAGCTCTGTTTGGCTTCCCAAGAGGAATTTCTGCTGCAGGTGTAAGCTGCTGCTGGGCCTTTCCACTAAGCTATGCAATACATCTCCCAGATAGACAGGGAATGTGAAAAGGGAGTTCCATCACCACAGTGCACTTCACGGTAAATGCTACAATTTATAGCACATAAATACTGTATATATACTGCAGCTTTTTGCAGACAACATTATCATCTCAAAGGGTAGGTAGGAGGCGGGAATAACAGCTTGTAACAACTGTAGCACAGACAGCTGCTTTCTTTGCCACGTTTAATGCTGTTTGGGGAGGTAAAATAGGTCTACCAGCAGCGCCTCTGCTTCTGCTAGCATACGCTGCAGCTCCACGTGGGGCTTCTGCTGAATAATTAGGTTAAAGAAGACACAATCCTGTAAACAATCTTGTAGAAGCTTTCTGGGATAAATTTCAGACAAAATCATTCATAACTCCAAGCACATCCATTTTGCAGAAAGCAGCCACGTTGCCCTCACGCCGTGCTTCCGCGCTGCTTTGAACACAGCCTGTCTCACTGCAGCCGAAAGTCTGTGGACAGGATAAATCTCTCCTAACACCAGGTGTCACGGCTAATGACACCTTTCAGCTGCACACACAATTATTTGAAAGTTTTCTGCTACCAGAAAAGTCAGCCCTGGTCTTCCTACCCTCCCTCCTCCCTTTCCCCAACCTGATTATGGTCCCACTCCCTCCGCTGTGCTTGTGTCAGACCCTCCATAGAGCCAGTTCACTTCACTAATCTGACAGAAAATGCTTGGTTTATTCTCTTCCAGGGAAAAAAACTTTTGGCCAAGTTTATTTTTTTCTGACAACTTAGTGAGCTGAATCACCTCAGCAGGAATGGACTAGCAAAACCAAAAATCAAAGCTGACAACAGCTGTACCACCAAAGACAAACAGAAAGTAGAAGTGTCCCGGATCAGGACGGCACTGGATCAGCTCAGCTGCACTACTGCACTGCACCCTCCACTGAACATGGAGCATCTCCTTTGGGACTTCCTTGTATTAGTCAACTAGATGATTTCTCTCCTACAGGCCAGAGGATAAGAAATTTTATTTTTACCAGGCTAGTTTATTCTAATTACTGGATAGCTTCGCTCTACTGGCCAAAAAAAAAAAAAAAAAAAAAAAAAAGTAGCTTTTTCTCATTTGTGCTTGGAGTTTGCCCCAAGGAAGTTTGGCAGGATGCAGCTATGACATTTGCAATGGTAGCAGCACTGCCAAGGTGATCCTGTTTTACTAAGTGGAATCACACCAAACTTACGTAGCCTTAAAGAAGCCAAGTTTCTTTCCAGCCCAGGATTTTAGCGTATAGATAAATGGAGGCTTGAAGCATTTGTCAAAGCTTTTGCAAACTGGCTGTAGCTGGAATGGGACTTAACCCATATTGTAGGGTTACTGCACACAGAGATGTTACATCTAGTTGTGGAAGCCTCTGAGATAACCACAAGCACTGCATAGAGATAAGGAGAGCAGATCACTCTTTCCTCACCCTGTTCTTGTACAGGTGATTGCTACCAGTCACTACTGGTGACAAAAGAGCATCCTCACAGATCTTTGCTCTGACCCACCAGGGCTGTCTTCATGCCTAGCCTAGACATCCTGCAGCCTCAGCCAAACACTGTCCCAAAGCCTTTCTTGACTCCTTCCTTATCTTCTGCTTTGAGCTCTCAGAGCAGAGAAAGCTCTGCTTTTCCATTTAAGCATGTCAGACGGAGAATCTTCCACATTGATGGTTCATCTGAGCAGCAAGATAAGAGAATTGCCATGGTTACAACATCATTTGTGGACTTAGGGAGAACAGCAGGATTCATGGAACCATACCCCCTTGCACATCAGAAAGCTGCAACTGGAGATGAGTCAACATCAGAAGGAAAAGCAATTGCTTCTCCCACTACACAAAATGCCAAAAGAGACAGTCAGGAAACCCAGGATCACATCAGAGCTTTGAGAAAGGTGAGCACAATTATTTTCACTAAAAGACTTAGGGAAGTATCCATCATCAGGGTGGGCAGGCAGTTGCAATCCAGCGAACTTCCTCCTCGAGGGCAAAGTCCGATTATTCTTTTAGAAGTGCAAACTCCCTCAGGCAGTTCTCTTTGCTCCTTATTTTGCTTCAGATAGAAGTTGTGAGGTTGTAAAGGCCACACATGCCTTCTGGCATCTTCACTTGCAGCAGCACTGAAAGAGGCTGCAAGAGGAGCTCAAAGTAATGCTCAGCCTGGAATACACAGCCCACCTGTGTCAGCCTCCAACTAACAAGAGTGACATGATACAGTCACAGCACAACCCTGCATGCACCACAAGATTGGGTACAAGGTGCAAGCATCTAAGAAGAGCATCCATATCCTTGGCTGCTCCTTTGGGTAGTGCTTCCCTCTCAACAGCAGCCATCATCTCTGCTCATCCTTGCAAGGCCACTGCCACCAGCTCAGGTGACATATCTGTAGGGCTAGATACAGGCCAAGCCCCTGAGGCTAGGGTCTGTAGATGTGCTCCCTCCTCACACAGTAGTGTGAGCAGGTATCATGAGGTCTCCAGCCATGGAACACCTTGGTTCTGAGGTGTTGAATCCTACCTGCTGTTCTCCCCAAGTCCACAAATGAGGTTGTAACCACGGCAATTCTCTTGCTGCTTAGATGAACCATCAATGTGGAAGATTCTCAGTCTGACATCCTTAACATCTTGGTGGTAACTCCCACAGGGGTGCAGTTTGCTGGCAAAGCAGCCAGACACACACCACACTCCAGCTGTACAGCGTCACCAAATACCACAGCAGCAAAGCCTTTCCAGTGACCCCGTTGATGGAAAGCTGGCCACATTCTTGGTGACACTGCAACTCATTCAGTAGTGACACTGCAACTCAGGGCCATCTATTTGGGTCTCAAGGGATGCTTTCTGCCAGGTGTGGGCATACACGGGGATGCGGTGTGTGAGTGTGCGGTACCGTGAGCCAAGTTCAGGAAGCATTCCACAAACTTCTCTGTTTGCACTGGGACAGAAACCCCCTCCAGTACCAGAATACAAACTGATTCCGTAAGTCAGGCCCCTCAGAAAACATCTAGAAAGCAAGAGGAATCCACCACACTCACTTCTAGGGATTGCTATCCACACGGACTGCTTTTCTAGGCTTCTTGCAGCAGATTATAAAATACAGCCTCATCTTCTCACATGTCACTGTGCAGAAGAGCAATCTGCCCGACCTCTGCTGTGCTGATGTGCCTGTGTGCTCAGCATCACCACTATGGAACCTGCCTCCCCCCACCAGGGCAGCAGCAGCGTAACAGTTTACAAGCCCAAAGAGAGCACTTCTGCGGGTATAAATCCCCCTACTTCCCAGTATTTACAGCCCAAATTTAAACCACTATAAGCATCATCTTACTAAAAGCATATTTGTGTTATTATCATTGCACTGTGACGTTAATTGGTGTACAAATATTTGTGTTGCCCACATTTATCACATGGCTACTGCTGCCTCGGGCTGAACTTATTCAGATTCTGTTGTGTGTTCCCAAGACTGGAAATCTTAAAGAGTCTGGTTTGCACTCTCATAGGAACACTGAGCCCAAATCCAAAATTCCCTTCTGCTGAAGTCCAGTATGAAATCCAGAGCAAGAGGTACCATTCACATCAGTTGGGGCAAGATGAAATCCAAACTTCCCAGGCTGTATTTTTGGACCAAGAAGTGAGGCTGCATTTACCTTTGCTCTTGTCACCTCACAGATTTGTTTAGATTTACTACCAGTCTTTCCTGCTCCTCTCTCTCTCCCCTTTCTTTTTAATTAGGCCATTGAGGCCTTGTTTTCAAAAACTGTCTGGATCCCAACAGAAGCTTTTAAGTCTCAGACATCAAATGGCAAGCAATTTACTATAGTTAATTATGGTAATTTTTGCTTAGTAGTAGCTTCCCTCTGAAGAGTCAAAACTACTTAGAAAAAGCCCTAGCCTCAGGCATGAATTTCTAAGAACTTTTTTTTTTTTTTTTGCCATTTATTATTTTACAAAGTTAAGTAGCAGCAGAAAGTCAAAATCCAGAGGGGGGGGAAAAAAAAAAAAAAAAAAGAAAAAAAAAAGAACTGACAAAAAGAATAAGCTATTATGGGCTGTACACCATCACAGGATACACTTCCAGACCACAGCTGCTTTCCACAGGAACCAGGCACAACTCCGTTGAGCTGCGGTTCAGGGTCTAGGTCTCCTCCAGTGGAGCAGTTTCCTGCTGCAAGGTTCCTCTGAATCGCACAGAAGGGCAGACAGGCCTCCAGCCCACCTCAGGGCATAGGGGGCACAAAGGTTTCTTGAAACCACAAATGTTCGAGGACAGACAGGACATCAGGTACGAAGCGTAGGTGTCTGGCTGTCCCAAGCAGGGGTACCCCCACAGGGATACTGGTCCCTCTGGCTGCCAAGCGTTGTATGAGCCACTGCACTCAACCCCTGCTGGATGCAGCCAGGGCATCCCAAGCAGCTAGAGAGCAGCAAGATCATAAAAATAACAGAAAACTACTCCCAAACTCTACTATATGAAGATTGTATACAGCAACAGGGCTTTCAAAATGCCCCGATTAAAGCAGAGTCTGCCTCTTAACAAGAATTAAGTCTGTGGGTGAGACCATATTGCATATTAAAAATGACAGATCCTGTGACACAAAGGCCAATTTATGCATCCTGTCTTGGTGACTCCAAATAAGTCCACCACACAGCCCAGGCTTTGCCCCAGCCCCTCAGCAATAGCACTTACATATGCTCTTGGGTCTCCTGTACATGCAGCTGCTTTACCTAGACTTTCAACCCTAGCTTGTAGCCCAGTAGGAACCAAAATGAACATGATGAACATGACCATGGTGCTCACAGAAACAATCCACTGCAAAGAAGAATGGTGTTGATTTATGCAGGGAGTCAAGGTTCTTGCACAATGAAGTGAGATGTGTGTCACCTTCCAGTGCTACAAAGAAGATTAGGGGCCTGAAGCATCTCTCTTATGAGGAAAGACTGAGGGACTTGGGTCTTTTCAGTCTGGAGAAGACTGAGGGGTGTATCTGATCAACACCTAAGAAGGGTGGGTGTCAGGAGGATGGGGCCAGTCTTTTCTCAGCTGTGCCCAGTGACAGAACAAGCAAGAATGGGCACAAGCTTGAACGTATGAAGTTCCATCTAAACATGAGGAGGAACTTCTTTCCTGTGAGGGTGGCAGAGCCCTGGCAGAGGCTGCCCAGAGAGCTGGTGGAGTCTCCATCTCTGGAGACATTCAAGACCCACCTGGACATGTTCCTGTGCGGCCTGGACTGGGTGGACCTGCTTTGGCAGAGGGTTTGGACTAAATGATCTCCAGAGGTCCCTTCCAATGCAATATCATTCTGTGATTCTAAACCAGTAATCCAAATGGTGAAGAATTAAGAGTTACTTTCCAGATGTCCAGACAAACCATCACCCCGGTGTCTACAGACTACTCAGCCTTGCATAAGTTAAATATCTTGCTTTCTGCTCCTACGTTTTCTGTCACAAATCAAAGCTACTAGCCTCTACCTGGTTTCCATGATTTCCTTCTAGGTTCCCATAGAATTTTTTTTTCCTTTTGAAGACAAGTTCACCACCTGAAAATGAGAGGAAAACAGAGGGAGAACTGACAGTTTGCCTTCGATTTCTGTGGCTACAGAGTCTGCCCAGATAATCTGCAGCTTTGATATACAGATTCTCTCTTTCATGAAGGGTCTCAAAAGGTGGCACTGTTATCAATTACTGAAATATGTAATCTTCAGGTCTGCCTTGCTACAGTAGAGTTTGTTTCATCTTTGGGCTCCTCTTTTAGGCAATTTAGCTTTTCATCTGGGAATCCAGAAACCGTTTGGAACAGTTTAAGTCAAACTTTCAAATATTTATTAGAAGAAGAGTCCAGGGATAGGCACAAGAATATAAAATACTGGTTCTGCAGGAGGCTGTGAACTTCTCAGAGCTGGAGGAATGGAGGTGGGGAAAAAATAAATCTCTATTTTTAATTTAATCAAAGACAAGTATCTAAGCAATCACTATGGTCCTTTCCAGAAGTTCTCGTTCTCTGAATGTTGCAGCTGTTTGTTTGCCAAGTTGTTTGAACAGCTTAATCATTGTTTAGTGTAAAAGCAAGTAATTGATTTTTGAAGTTACACTAACTGAGACATTGCACAGCGTTGAGAAAATTGCCTAAATTTCCAAGAACATCTTTTTAAATACAGTTTGCCTTTTTCAGCAAAGTAGATCTGGGTCTCTGCCTACTTTCAGACAATGAAATTCTGGCTCTCAGCAAGCTTCTTTATATGCAAACGTGACTTGATTTCAGTTCAGATATAGCTGGTGCTTTAGGTCAAACTGATCCTGCACAGGAAAAGTTAGGTGACCCTCAAGGCCCCCTCCAGCTCAATTCTGTACAATTCTGGAATAAACATCAGGCTTGCTTCTCCTCTCACCACCCCCTCCTTCAATGCCACAGTCAATCTAGGGAGCTGCCAAGCAGTGGACCAGAATTTAGTTTCTGGAACTCATAGCTCCACCGAAGCCTTACAGTGCACACACAGCTTCGCACCTGTGTCACAGCAGGCTGTGTGTACTGCTTTGAGCGTGCACGCCGGTTGTTAGAGGCCATGGGGCAATGGACAGGCTGGCACGCTTTGTAGATTTGGGGCACTAAGGAGAAAAGGGGCAGCAGAAGCCAACTGGCAGTGGTAAACCTGAAGAACTCCATTTCCCAGGCCACACAAGTCCACTGCCTGAGCTGGGATCTTTTCTTTCAGCAGTAATGGGCCGTGCCATTCCCCCCCATAGGATAACCCCAAGGATAGTTTGATCAGTAAATAACACTCAACTAATGCCATGTTCTCCTTCGGCTTGTTACAAATTTGAGTTCACAAGAGTTTCCAGCTGCCAAGAAATCAATTGCAGTGGTTATAGGAGATATGGAGGAAAAGGATAGAGGTGCTCACTGCAGGCAGAGGTTCTCATCCCATGGCTGTGTTGATACCTGTCAGCTCTCCCAGCTCTGCAGTGCTGCCAGGCAAGAGGTCTCTGCAGTCTTCCTTAGTCCAATTGATGGAAAAATCTGCCAGAGTAGCTTCAAGCCTATTTTGTGGCTGCATTTGCTCAGGCTGGTCTATTTTCCATGCAGTAGATCAGTAAGAGCTCAAGTGAACCCTTCCATCAGGAGGGCTGGGGCAGTCGCATCCCTCTGAAAGACAGACAACAGGGTGGGTAACATCCGCTACCCAGACTAGTAGATGTAAAAGAAAGCATTTCCCTATCCAGAGGGCACTTTGAACTCTTCAAGCTGTTTGGAAAACAGCTCAGACCCTTCTCAGACTATTGGCTGTGATGAAACCCATTCACTCTCCCCTACCTGTGAGCATGGCACAAAACCTCCCCACAGCAAATATCCCCATGGAGACACACACCAACAACTTGCATTCCCCACCTCCAACACCAGCACCTATCACCTGAGGATACCTCTTATGCCACCTGGTGCCATACCCCAGACCTTCAGATGATAACCAGGGGCCAAAGCAGGGTGAACAAAATGACATCAGCAGGGTCTTCCCTTTGGGAACACCGTTTCTGTGCTAACCCCTACCCCTCAAAACATTGTTACAGAGGCCAGCAAGCAGAGCAGCCAGCCCATCTGCCTTCGAGGAACTCTCCCTCTGGGTTCCTCAGCTGTCACAGCACCACCTGGCCAACAGAAGAGCCCATCTGCAAAGTTTCACAGTACTGTTTCACGGATTTTTTTCTGCTGCAGAAGCATAGAAAGATATTGTGGGATGGCAGCTGTTTGAATATCACACTGAACCCAAGTCTGCTGCAAGAGCAAGTCAACATTGGTCAAATCACTTGAACTCTCCATGACTCATTCAACGATCTGCCAAATGAGGTTGATAATATCTCACTGGGCTGAAATGAGGCTTAGTTAATTATCTCAGTGCACTTGAAGATTTCTAGATGCTTTGTTATATGCACACACAGAGGCAAAACATCAGTTATTCTGTGAGTGCCAGCTCCTGATTGAGTACGTCAAGACGTCTCTGGCAACAGGCAGGTGGTTGGCAAGTAGGAAAGTACCAAAAGTATCTGCAGACAGACGGCAGAAACACCCCCCCTCCTCGCAGGTACCTGTCCTGTAGCTGGGAAGTACCCTGCCCATCTCTAATCAGTGACTGTCCAGCCTACAAGCAAGAGCTTCCTTTATTAATGCAGCAAGACAATGCTCCAGTATAACCAGAATTAAGTAATTATGTTGTGCAGCAGATTATTCATTTTGATGTGCATATCTAAATTATTGCAGGTGTATGCAAAACAGGTTCTGGCTTAATGGGCTCCCTATTTAGTTTGTTTTGGGCCAGAATGATTGCCTATGAAAAAAAAAAAAAAAATCAGAGAGCTTTAGGCAGTTGCTATTGTTAAAAAAAAAAACAAAAAACACCACAGTTTGTGGGGATGAAGGAATTTGCAGTGGGAAAAAGAAGTCTCATTTGAATAACAAAACAATTTTTGTTGATGTTGTTGTTGTTTGTGAGCTATTTAAGCCCTGGGGTGGGTAGAAAAGGGGAAATAAGAGGAATTTATCTGTCAAACATATTTTAAACAGATAGTACCAATGATAAAAATGCCATTTTAAGTTTGAGCAATGAGTAGCACATCAGACAATTTCTAAAGAAGGAAATTAAAATAAAAGAGAACCTAATGAGCCATGAAAATATTATAAAAAGCACTATGTATTTTTTTTAAATAAACACAAGTAACATTTCCTACACACCCCTTTAAGATCTGAAATATTTTAATTTATTCAGCCAAATTCACCATCATTACTGCGAGAATGGTTTGGAAAACAAGATGGCATTTAGCTTCCTCCCTTTGAGTCCTAGGGAGCAGTGTTTCCAGCGCAGAGCCTCAAGCACAGGAGACACCTCTCTGACCCCAGCAAGCCTCATTCTTCTCTTGCTCCCTTACAGCTTGTGGAGGATGAGGGTTGTACCTAAGACTTGGTCCTTGCTCCGACCTTATCTGCAGCTCAGGAACACAGTGAGAAATAGCGACCTGCTGCCATAAGCAAAGGGGTTGGGGACGCACTGAAAGGAGGCAGCATGGAGTGGCACTGGCCACAGCACAGGAGCTGCCCTCACACCACTCTGACTTGCAGGGCAGAGGTCCCTGTGACGAGGGCACTTGTAATATCACTGAGAATAAATAAGGCTCAGAACCTGTGCACGCAGCATCTCAGATCAGTTTTCGGCTCTACCATTAATCTCTACCATTAATCTGTCTTGGTCCCTCACATTAACCATTGATTTCGGCATCACTCTGGGTCCACTGAAGTCATTTCTACTCACTGCATATAAAAAATAGTTTTGGCACCAGCCCTATTTCCACTTTTCAGCTCTGTATAAAACATCCATAGCTTAACAGCCCAACACTCGTAACAGATAACAAGCTGGACAGGTACCACACCTGAGCGGCTCCTCTGCTAAACCTTGTAACCGAGCAAGGAATAGACCAGAGTCACCTCCATCACTCGTGCACGCAGCCCAACGGGGAAGTCAACAGCAGAAAACAAGACAAAATCCCCAAGTACTGTAGTATTCACATGGAAGTGCATGCACAGAGACCGTCACAATTCAGAAGTCTGTCACTGTTTTAGAAAAATAAAATATTCCTGTTATATTCTAAGGAGTTAGTCATGCTTGTTTTGTGTTTGGGTTTTGGGTTTTTTTTTTATTTTATTATTTATTTAAAACTAGTAAAGCTAACGACTTATTGCAAGCATTTCACAGGATAGATTCACAACATTTAAACTACAAAGAGCAATCACTCCTGACAGGTGTCTTTGACATGTCTGGGTTTAAAAGTCAGAATAAGTTAATTCTCTCTATAGAAAGGGAAAAGCATATTTCAGGTAACTTCTTTGCAAACAGTGGCTTGTTATAAACAGATAGGTATATTCTTCTAAAGAGATACCCAAAGATACTCCTAATTAGTACTAAACTAGTTACCACAAAGCCTCCTGCATTCCACAGGGACATGCTAAATCACCTCCACTTGGAATTTCCAGAGCTTCACAAAAGCAGCAGTGGGATGGAGGAGCAGAGAGAGGGGTCACCACCTCTCACCTGGGAAGGAGCTGCAGCTCCCACCCTTGCAGAGAGGGGAGTCTCAGACAGTCCTCGCTCATCCTCATCACCTGTGCCCATCACAGCTCTTTTCTTCCACTTATCCATCGCTGTTTTCGTTGCCTTGCTTTGATCCACTATGAGCCTGGGTATTCCCAACAGCACAAGTTAGCAAGAGCCTTGCTTTAAAGGCTTTTCCAGGCTGCCCACCAGCAAGCACCAGCTCCCCACAACTAGACAAGGGCACTGCTTCTTGCACACAGATACATGTTAAAGCTGGGGAATGAGAAAACAGGGTATTTACTCATTTGGTGTGGGATATTTGGAAGTTCCTCTCTCTCACTTTTTTTCCCCCCCTCTAAAGAACAAACAGAAGTTCCCAAAGCAGCAAGCAAACAACAAAAAACAAACCCATTTTATTTCCATTTTGAAAAGCTGAGGTATTTCAGGATATCCCCATCAAATCCTAACCTAATCTTTACGACCTGGAAGATAGCAAGTGAGGTGAAGAAAGAGGAAGAAATAAGCCTGAAAAAATTGGAAAAGTCAAAGTGTTTGGATTTTAACATTTGCAATGCAGGTTTGTTATTTAAATAGAAACAAACTTGTTTTGACTGGGTTAAAAAACAGCAGAAAGTTTTGGCAGAGATGAGAGCTGCACCCGGACAGTTTTTCTTCTCTGCTCAAGATCAGGATCAGCATTCCTTCCTCTTCCCATCATTTGGCTTTTTAGGGGAGCACAGACCACACGAGGGTTTCCCAACCCACAGCTACTCCCAGATACAAAGCAGGAGTATCAGGAGGTTCCCCAAATCACTGATTTTCTGGGGAATGCCATGTTCCCCAAAAGACCAGCAGGCAACATGGACAATGATGGTGGAGAGAACTTCACCCCTGAGGGGCAGGTGCCTCCCTTGGGCTAGTCCAGCCCCGCAGACCTGGAGCACCCCAAGATCCCTGTTTCTTGCAGCTGCCTCTGGGCTTCGAGCTCAGTCCCAGCTGCAGCGCTCGAGGCTGTTGTAGAGATGGGAACTGCAGAGTGAGTTGCCCAGGAGGCTGATTCAGAGAAAGAGCTTAATTTAGCCTCCCCGAATCACCCTGCAGAGGAGATGGCTGCTCTCTGACTGCAAAAGGAACCGGAGAAATCGCAGAAAGTTTGCCTCTGTGGATTGCCATCTCCAGTGTCACACAAAGTCTGCTTCACAGCTTAATCCACATGGCCCAAATCTCAAACTGCTTCTGCAAGCACTGTCAAGCAAACAAAACAAACAGCTGGGACAGAGCAGAGAGTAGCAGGAGCTGCTGTTATTACACTACTACGCACCAGCTGAGTTAAAGCATCATTAAGAGCATCTCTCCATGCCCTCAAGAGCCACCTGCGCTCCTTGCCCAGGGCTGCATTTAAAGTTCAGAGACAAGCTCAGTGGTGGACATGCAGCAGCACCAAGGCTTTCAGAGACAGGGAGCAACCCAGCAACCTGCTAGTCAGCCCTGTGCCTACTTAGAAACCGGGAGAAAGTCAGGGCTCATTTGTCTTGCTGGTTTATATAAAGGGTTCTGGGCTATTATTAAAACACAGACAAAAACTTTGAAGGAAAAAAGGTTCCCAGACTCCGGCTCTCAGGTCAGCCTCCCACATCCAGGACATTTCATTGCCAAAAAAAGAGAAAGCTTGGTAAGGGTGTTAATGGCTGGGACCCACCCAGAAAAGCTCTCTGAGCTTCTATTTTTCCCTGGAAACCCACCAAGGGATATTCTCGGGCTGATAAACTTCAGGAACAGGATTTGTTTGCCCACGCTGTCTGGGTTAGGCTGCTTGCACCCCCCCACCGCTTTCCTTGTAGCCACCTCCAACCACTATCTTTTAAGCTTGGCAGTTGGTTTTGAACATGACTGATGAAGGAAATGTGCTCTCTGCCCTTACCACTGTGGTTATCTGTGCCTTGCGAAGCCTGTGCTCAGCTACAACAGCCACATCCAGAGCAAAAGAAGCTTTGCCTCTTAGTGATGGGCAGGTCTGTCCTCTCCACTCCTCTGCATTTCTACAGGCCAAGAAACTGC
>VZRU01004765.1:197812-212034 GCA_013398155.1 Pedionomus torquatus
TTCTACAGGCCAAGAAACTGCCGTGGGGCTGCTCAAGGCTGACATGGGGACCACAGACTTGTCCTCTTCCCCGGGGACACAAGCAAGGAGAAACACCGGGGGCTACTGTCAGTGCCCTGCAGGAGCCAGATACCCATAACAGCATTTGCCCACTCGTAGCAGAGAATGGTGGATGGGGGCTCTGCTGTGTGACACGTGGTGAAAGCACGAGCTGGACTCTGACACTGCCTTGTCTCCAGCAGGATTAGCTCTTACATTGATCTGAGCTCCATTTGCAGGGTCTCATCCACAGCTGCAAATCAAAGAGCCAGAATTCACCTAAAACAAAGTGTCTCTTTTCTGGGAGGCCCTTCCACACCTTGTGCCTGTGGGGGCTCTTTGTTGTGCCCCACTGAAGGCACCACGGGCTGCTGCTGCCATCACAATAATCTCACTGAACTAAACTCCACTTAGAAGCCACACCACATGCTTCATCTCATTACAGGAAAAGGATCCCGAGTATGAACTCCTCTTGTTTTTACCAGCTTTGCTTCTTGCAAATGATTGGAATCGTAAAGCAATCTGAAGCAGTGAATGTTTTGCAGATCAGACACTGCTCATCACAGAACATTACAGTTCCTAAATTATTAATAGTAAAAAATGAGGTGTCCCAGAGCTGCTCATTTCTGGGTGAGGGGGAGTAGGAGGAGAGTAAGAAGAAAGAATTGTGCTATTACAGGTTATTTTTATCCAATGTTTCTATGCTTCTGTCATTAGCTAATTGATGACACAGCCTGTTTAATATTATGTCTGCCTTTGGTATTTATAGCTCGCCAATTACTGTAGTATCTAGGTGCTACTAACAAGCTGCTCCCAGAGGAATTTGGATGCTTGTGGCTGGATTCTTCAGTGAAAGGAAGTGCAACGCTCTTGAAGTCAGCAGTTTTACGCTATCCAAGGATTTATTGACTAGCCCACTTCATCACTTGTGGTGATGCAGGATCCCAGTCCATCCAGTGCTGGGATGCAGCAACAACAGGAACAAAGCACCATATTGTACAGCACAACATCGTCCACCCTTAGACACCACCACCGTTTCTCCTGCACTTGCTACCAGAGGACCCAGGGCCAGTTCTGCAGTGGGACACCCCTGAGTGTCAGGTGTCCGTGCAGGGCCAGGAACAATTCAAACAAAGCATTCTAAGATGCTTGATCCAAGCACTTGAAGAAGGAAGAGAAGACAGGCTGATTTCCAGGCAACTACCCAGTCAAACACCTCCCAGATACCAACAATCTCCTCGTAGCTGAACTCACAACACCAAGCAGTGACATTGTAAGTTGGTTGTGGTCTTGCACTCGTGGTGGGTTGCACTGGCTGCTCAGGGAGAGAAGCGGCACTATCCACACCCAGAGCAACCTCTCAATGTCAAAACTGCTCTTGACTGTGACAGACAGACACCAAAGAGCTCAGTGAGACCTTTGCCCACAACCTTTCATTCCTACAGCACATTACCGTGAAAAAAAAAAAAAATATGCCTCAGTACATATTAATTTCGCTTTCTGCCGCCTACCCTACAGCTTCCATCTGACGATGACAAATGCACAGTCTCAAGGACATCGTGTTCACGAAGAGCCTGCTTGAGATGCAGGTCCCTTGGGTTGCCAGTCATCGGCAGATCCCATTTTCCTGAAGGACTCGGCAGAGCTCAGCACAGGGATTTACCTACTCGAGACCCACCAGAAAGAGGCCTCCCAGGGGAGCCTCTCTGTTTCCAGGTGTGGTGGGTGTTTCCACACACAGGAGCGGTTACCTACAGTAAAATGGCAATTTTCTGCTAATTGTAAACAACATTTGTGCCCATATATTTCATTCCCGCTTTTACTAAGTAAACCTGCGAAATAATGAAACCCGGGGAGAACATTTGAACTTGTATTGTACAGGGTAAATGCTCCATAACATTAACAAATCAAAAAACATTACTTCCTGAATAGCAAAATGCCAGGCCGTTTAGATTAGCCACGCTCAGATTCCTGCTGTGATTGGTGTGTAATTGTCCACCAGCAAAGAACAATCTCTCAAAATTAGTGCTTGTCACAGAGCTCCAGGCTGCCTAGAGCTGCACTTAACAGGGCTTAGAGCTGAAACGTGCAGAAATCGGCTTTTGACCCCGAATCAAAGATTAGCCTTTCCAGTGGCATTCTCTCTGCAGCTGCCCCCTGCCTCCTTTTCATCCCTCCACAAGGAAATCTAGTTTGGCCTTAAAAAGCAGCTTCCTTGTATAGAAACTGGCCCATTGCAATGCAGCTGCACGTGACCCACGGATTGCTCCCCTCAAAACCAATGGGGACTCCAGGGACTGACGCATCCTGGTTCAGCATTACGTTAGGACAGACACCATGCAGACAAGCTAAGCCACAAGAAAGGCTCAATGAGAGCTGAAGGTGAGACTCCTGTCCCACCACCAAACCAGTTCTCCAAGGCACCCAGAGCTACAGTGGCTGATCTGGCTGGAGCATCCCCCATCAGAAGCAAACACCCCAGGACCAGGGCAGTATTAGATGCCCCAGCTTCGTCTCCTCCATTTCTAGCCAAAAATTTTGTCAGAGAACCAAGAGCACTTGGCCACTGCAAGTTTTGTTAAAAGAAGCATATACATTTGAGGAGTTTCAGTTTCAACAAGTCAGCATATTCTGCTAAAGAGCATTTAGTTAGAAAACTCCCAGCTATAATAGCATTCAACATTTCTATGATACTTCTTCTTCATTTATAAAGACAGCCTGTATTTTTAAGTTAGAAAGTGCTGGAGAAAAGTTTATATGCCTCTGAGATTGCATTCTTTAGCAGCAGCTCCTCAACAGGGAAAAACAATAGCCTTAATTTTAAAAAGGAAGGGGAAGGCTGCAGAAACATCAATGGAGAAGATTAGGTGGGTTGGGGAGAAAAACAGCACAATCAGCCCCTGTCTGCACCCAAATGCTTTCTATGGGCTCTTCCAGCTAAGCCAGTAACAAAACAACAGTCAGGCTGCTTGGAGAAAGCAGCTTTGTCCTTCTTCATCCCCCAGCACAGAGCATAGTGGCAGAGCCTCCTCTCCAGACTTTCCCCACTTTTGCAGATTGCTCCAATTCATGCTCCATTTTCTCTGGCTCCTGTTTCACTTTAAGCTTCTTTAAGCTCTGGGATTGCACTAATAAAAATGGAGACCACGCAGAAACTTGGAAACCAGGAGGACCCAGAATAAACTCATCGTTAGCGATTAGATGGAAGCATTTTGCTTCCTTCAGTCAGTTGCAGAGGGAAGCAGAGCAGCGGTTCTCCTTTCTCTCTGCACTTTTATCACAGAAACAACAATTATCAGCTATGACATTGGCAGAACAAATCAAAGCAGTGGTTCAAACAGCTGAATAGCCTCTCCCCAGACAGAGATTTCAGGTGGAGGAAATCAAAGTAAAGAGCAAGGTCCTGTAGAAGTTATGAAATCATCTGCTTTAGCAGCTCAGTCATAATCAGCTAACAGCTCCCCTACAAGGCATGAAAGAGAATAAAGTTAGAAGAAGAGGCCTCTTGGAGTTTGTTCTCCCTCTAGATAGGCCCAGAAGGGCTCACCCCAACATGCACTTAGGGCTGAGCATAGCACAAGGGATCTCAGAGCACGTCTGCTGTGCTACGTGGCAGTGGGGAGCAGCTCCTGAGCCAGTCGGAGAAGGCAAAAAGCTGCTGCACAGATAGCAGCTATTTTCTTCCCAGCACGCATCCTTCCTCAGCCATTCCTTGCCTGCCGTGCTTGCAGCATCCAGGCTCCCCGTGATGAGGCCTGTCACATCTTTAACATCAAAAGCAGCACCGCGGGCTCCAATTCTGCTGGAGCAGTGGGATCAGCACCTGTCTTCAGCCTGGAGACAGGCAGATCTGCTGTGGCATCAGTCCACTCTGCTTGTGCATGGTGCCACCGGAGGGAAAAATAACTGGAGCATCTGGGGACAACGCGGGTTGTGCCTGTTGGCTTCTTGCTCCTGCTGCAGCCCCAGGGTCTGGAATGCTTCAGCAACCCTCCATGAGCAACTCTTCTGGACAGGCCACCTCTGTAGAGGCTACAGAGAGGAGCCGAGCATCTCTTGCATGGCAGCTTCTGTAGAGGCTACAGAGAGGAGCTGAGCATCTCTTGCATGGCAGCTTCTGTAGAGGCTACAGAGAGGAGCTGAGCATCTCTTGCATGCCTTTCTGCTATTTCAGGCAAAGAGGAGTCATGCCAGGGTTCCAGTGAGCAGTTCACCCAGCAGCTTACCCAGCAGCTTCAGGATAAAGTCATGACCTGCCCAGGCCCAGGTTGCCTCGCCTAGAAAGCGGTGTCCATCACCTCTGTGGGAATGCTGCTTTCAGGGGGATGCACAGGCTGTGACATGAGAAAGAGAGGCCATGACACTCCAGCTGCACCAAGGCAGGAGAAAGAGGGGGNTGATAGGGGTTAAATAAGTCCCTTGAGCTACATCAGGCATTTGGCAGAGCTGGTCTGTGATGTGCTGAGATACCTTCACACTGTTTGATATAGGGTGGAGAAAAGCTCCCCCCAGTCTGTAGAAAGGCTGTTCCCCACCATTCGTCCCAGCTCCTGGGCTTGGCCTTGGTCTGACTCAGGACACTGGCCACACTGCCCACCCCTTGCACCGCAACACGCCGTTCCCTGCTCTTTGGCCAGCATCGTTCTGCTCTAGTTTACGCTGGTGCAAGTCAGCAGAGCATCCTGCCCTGCCTACAGTCCCCTCGCACTATGTTTTGCACAGCCCAGACAAACCAACACAGCAACTGGAACCTGAGCCAGCTAAACAGGCAAGCTATTTCTCCGGATTAATAATCCCTAGATATGTCATCTTAGACTGCCACAGCCTCCATGCTTGGTGAGGTATTCGCTGTCTCACCTCATTGGGAGTCAGGAAAACAAAGCAGCACTGTGAGATGTCCCATTACTTAAACAGCTTGTACCGAACCTGAAGTACCTCAAATGGAGGCAGCCAAGAATTAATTCATCCTTCTGTTTCAATAGTCCTGCCCTTTATCATTGCATAAGACCCTGAAGCATTAAAAAAAATAAAAAATAGAATCCTTCACAAAGACAGGAACGTGTCCATTACTGCCCTATGTAAATTCTGTTTCCAATGGAAAAGTCCTGAATAGATATATAAATAGTTTTTTAAAGGTGCCCTCTGGCTATAAGACAGATTTTGCCCCAAGGTTGTCAGCAGCAGGAGGCACAGATCTCCCATTTGGGGGATGCTTAGGGCTGAGGCCGTTTACTCTCTGCTAAATACATCACACAACAGAAGCTGGAAGAGGCAGAGCTGCAGCATATGAAGCCCAGAGGATATTCAGTGTGGCAGCTGGATGTCCAGCCCAGGGAGACAAGTCTGGGTTAGGGGAGGCCCAGCAAAGCTGCAGGAATGCAGCTCTTTGAAGAGGTCAGCCCCTTTCACCCCACTGGGACTCTCTGGGGCTGCCAGAGCAGCAGGCAGCTGAGACTGGGAGATGCTGAGCTCAGTGCAGTCACCCAAACTTTTCTCATTCACCTTGTTCCAGTTTGTCCTACTCCAAGCTAGTGAGCTTGGGAGGCGAGAGCTGAGCCAGAGAGAAGCCTGCACTTGAGGTTTCCAGAGTAAAGATGTTTGATGCAAACTTCAAACAAACACATCACCAGCACATCCATCACCTCATCTGCATTTCATCCACCAGGAGGAAAAAATAAATATTTCAGCTTAAGAAAGGCCGCCAGAAATCTCACAAGAAACAACTTCTGTATGGACCAAATGACAGAACCTCAAGCTGTTGCCTGGCCAGGACCTCTCTGACACAGGTGTCAGGGCTGGAAGGGGCCACAGAGGCCTTGAAAGATGCTGTAGAGGTTGTTATCAGGCAGCAAACACCACATGCATGCACATGAGGATGAATAAGATCAAATGGCTCCTGAGCCAGACCTGCTGCTTCCTCTTAGACTTCAGGATTTGGTTTCCGAACATTTTAGCTGGGCTTCAGCAAGCTTTCCTACTACCAATCAGGTTGTCCTCCTTGGTTTTAATGCCTAGATAAAGACTGCTCTCCCTAAGTAAAACTCCAGCTATGTATTAGAGAAGGAACACGCTGAGCTCCCTGTGCTGAAATGTATGGTGCCCGTACCAAACATGGTGTAAGGGACAAGCCCCAGGACCCCTCTGTACTTGTTTTATGATTGTTCCTGCAGCCCCACTCCTGCCACAGACCCTGAATGCTGCTCCTCCATGCTCCTGCAGCTCTGCCCTTCCCATCTCTTCCCCTAAATCCTCCACACTGGGGCCTAAAGTCTTCTAGCCACCTATGCAACCCATTACCAAGACAGGATCCAAATACTTCACCTATCTTTTTTGAACCTGGTGCCAGGCTGACTCTGGACCAAGCATCCATAACAAGGCTGGAAGACCACAAGCCTCCCAGGTGGGTGTGTAGTTACCCCTACACCTCAAGTACGCCGGGAGATCTCAGGTGCTGAATGATCCTGGCCTCGACATCCCGTCTTTTAAATACGTGCTGTGCACACACTACCCATGCGTCCATCACCAACACAATTATCTTTTAAGCATTTATGCCATTTGCTGCAGTCCTCTGAAATAAATCAGGCTGCAGCATCAACATCAAATCATAAGGGAAGATTGTTTTATATACTAAAGCAGCAATTTAAAATTGCTTATGGCTGCTGCATTATAAAAAAAAAATAAAAATAAAGCCTACCCGTAGTACCAAACGGTAATGACTTTGCCTTTAAAAATCCATTAGATATTAAGCAAAAATTATAGCCCCAGAGGGAATAATTGCAAAAATGTAACAAAATAAAATAGAATTAGGAGAAGGGAGGAAAACACACCTTCAGCTCTGTAAGTCAGAGAAGCTTTCCCATCCTGAACATCCCACTGGTAGAACTGTTCCATTGTCCTTGCCTTCTTACCACCACTTTTGATTAAATTTGGAAAAGCGACATTCAGAGAAAGCGCATGGTGCCCCCCTACCAGAGTAGCCAGAGAGGAGGAGTCCCACCAGTGGTAACAGCACAGTCACATCTCATCTGTGAGCACATGGTGGCCCTGGGTGCCTTGGTTGCCAAAGCACTGAATCCCCCTCATACCACCGCCCTGGGGCGGCAGAGTGGATCCTGGCAGATGCTCTCGCTCTCAGACCTTCTCACTCTCTACAACTCCCTGAAAGGAGGAGGTCCCAGGGGGAGTCGGTCTCTTCTCCCAAGCCACAGGCCATGGGACAAGAGGAAACGGACTCAAGTTGTGCCAGGGGAGGTTCAGATTAATCAGGGTTAGGTTGATGGTTGGACTAGATGAGCTTAAAGGTCCCTTTCAGCCTAGATAATTTGTTGATTTTATGATTCTACGACCCAGACTGATCTGCTACAGAGACATTTGGCCCTCCAGGTGAGGGGCTGCGTGGAATGTTTGAGCCCATCGAAGACAGCGCCTGTCTGTGCTGCAACCAGCCTGGTGGCTGAGCTTAAGGACAAAGTGGAAAGATCAAGGACCTTATGGGAATGTGAAAGGGACATCAATCGGTGGAAGCACACCCTGCCATCCTTAAAGAAGCAGCAGCAGGTAGAGGCTCCACCCCAGCTCCGAGCTGTGGTTACGACCCCGTGATCCTGCTGGCTGCTGTTATCACTACAGCTCCTGCTAAACTCTCTAGTTCTGGGAGGAATGTCCCTGGAAAACAGCTCATGCTTCTGGGATCACCATGTTTCACTTTTAGGTTCCTTCTCTCCCTGCCTTTGTTTGTCAGATAAAAATCAAATGGGAGTCCTCAGGCTCTCAGCCCTTCACACCTTCCATCTTGCCCTTCTTCTCCAGGGGCTTTCAGTCTACCCTACTCTAAAAATAATTCAAGAGAAATTACAGAGGAATTATATTCCATCTGTCTCTGGAAATGGTCTTTGTGCTCATTACTTACCAGTTACATTTCATCACCACAATTACCACTGCTATTTCATCTCTCTCTGCATGTAACGCTGACAAGGAAGCGGCAGACAGTGCTGGTGTTTAAGCTGAGTAAGTCACTTAAATACATTTATACTCCAGATCACAACACACAGCATAAATCTAACCATCTATCATGCACCAACTTGATACGAATACTCACCACGATATCAGGCAAAGCAATCACAAGAAAAATGTAGGATGATTTGAGCTGCAGCTGCCCGCAAGTCTTTGACAAGAGCATTAGATGAAAAAATTCAAAAAAGGGATGAAGCATCTCACCTCAACGTGGGTTTTGCTGGGCTGACTCCACAGGGAAAGCAGTGACTTGAAAAACTTCTTGGAAGATTTGCAGCTATGCTTGTAATATCCTAGACCAGGAAGGGATTGCCTGAGGCTTGGAGTTGGAACCGGATTCTTTTCATGAGCAAATCAACGAGGCAAAATGCCCAGGGCCAGGACACTTGGTATGGTGGACCCGGCTCAGGTCCTGGCTGTGAAGCATCTCCCAGCTGCTCTCCCCAGCTCTGCTCCACTGCCCCATCTGTGCACCGGGGCTGGAAGGCCTGTCCCCATCGCTGCTGTGCCAGGAGACAGCTAAAAACTGAGAGATGCTTGGATCCTGACAGAAAGGCCCTGCACATCTCTGAGGGACTCTGCCATGGACTTGACAGGGAAAAAGAAAAAAAAAATAAAATCACCTACTGCTTCCAGCTGCCTGTCTGAGGCATGATACGGGTATCTCTTCTGAGCAGGATTGTTATGATGTGGTTAGTGTTGGCTCCATTCCTTGTAGTCTTCATCTGGAACACGCTACAGAAAGGTGAAACACTGTTCCAGATCTGACTGACTCTGGAGCCAGATGCACCCTGTGAAATCCACCACCTGCCGCAGCACCACTGACCCAGGGGACAGGGCGGTGGGCAGGTTTCCCTGGGCACCCTGAGTGGCAGATAAAGCTCAGCAGAGCTGAAGTGCTTCACTGTGGGCAGGTAAACAACTTGGTGGTGATGGCGTGTTGTTACCCCAGGTAAGAGCCATTCTCCAAGCAGGCAATTAACCCAAGACCTTCAGTCCCAATTCCCATTCTGCCTCAGTGTGAGCCCAGGGCAAGATGGGAGCCATGGTCTGGGAGCCTTGCACGGTAACACACCTTTGCCTTTCTCTGCCTTGCAGGTGCTTGGAGAGGAGAAGGATGAAGGTACCACACACTCAGACTGGAGACAGCACTTCAAGCCTCTCATCTACACCCAGGATCTCTGCCCCAAAGACTCACCTGAGCAACATTTTGCCTGCAGCACATCACCATGCGGGCTGTGCTTTCAGTGGCTACATTTCCTACTGGAAACACTGTTCAGCAAACCCTGTCTCGTTGGTTTTCCAAGAGTAAATCAAACCTATGGAAGGGTTAATTTTTTTCCTCCTAAAACTTCCAACTGCTGGCTCTCCCATAAGGCACCTGCCATAGGCAGCTTCCTGAGGCCAGCCCCAGGGGAAGCCGTTTCCAAAGCCCACTTCGCGTCATGTTGATTCAAACCTTACCAGCTACTCAACAAACCCAGCCTCTCCCAGCGAGCCGAGGCAACTGGGAGGAGTGGGGCACTCTGCAAAGTGGGCCAGCAGCTCTGCCCAGATTTGTCCATGCACACACTGGGATGTGGGTGGAGGTGACCAGAGGAAGTTGAACAGCTTACAATAAAAGCAAGAAAAAGATGGTTTTTCTGATGCTGGGAGGCAGGGATGTAACACAGAACTCGACATTTCTCTGTGCTGTGCTCAGGTGAATTTTAGCTTAAGATTTGCTACTGGAAGACTCAGGTTCCCACCCTCCACTCCAGCAAAATAAACCTCTGTGACCCATCTTGCCTGCAGGTACCAGAGGTGGCACATGGCCACCGCCTCCTGCTTCTCCCCTCAACTTCAGCTTCAGCCCAGGCGGTGCAGGTACCTGGATGAAAGCAGGGGCCAGGTCCCACAGCACAGCAGCAAGCGTCACCACTTCTGCCCCAGGCAGACCCTGGGCTTTTTGGATGCAGTTTAGGGGCTGGAGGCAACCGAGAGCAAAGCAAGTACAAGGGCTGAGACACAGGATGGTGATGGGCAAACAAGAACTGTCAGAACATGTAATAAAAGAGAATGAAGAAAGCAAGGGCCCAGCTTCAAAGCTTGATCAAAGACAAGCAGAGATCTGCACACTTCCAGGCAGGGAGGACAGGCTGGGTGGCAGAGGGCTTGGGTAGTTTGCTGCCAGCTTGCACTACAGCAGATTGGGGGGGCAGGGGGGGGAAATAAATCAGTTATCCCTCAGTCTGAAGTAAATTACAAGACACATCCCTCAAGAGCAAAAGGTGAAGCTCTTGATCAGACAAGCAATGCTGATGCGTAATTCCCCTTGATATCGCCTGATTCGAATTTTAGTGCGTGCAAAGGGTGCATGACTGACAGCTCTGCAGACCACAGCTATCTGTTCCCGTGAAAGAGAGGAGCACACAGCCCCAGGCACGAGCTCTGCTGCTGCCCAGAGCCAAGGGAGAGGCTGCACATCCGAAGAAGGAGAACACAGCTCATCCCCTGCTCCATCCAGCCCTCACACATCCCACCAGAGCTGGGTACACAGGGGCCAGCTGGTGCTGGGACAGTCGTTTGCCCCATAGGAGACAAGCAGAAACCAGGATTGCCACCAGAAATGTAAGGGTTATAAGTCACATCCTCATCCCCACAGACCAGCACAGACTCTGCCAGTTTCTGGTACCTCCCCACACCACGAGAGCGGGGCAGGAGCTGTGGAGGCAGAGGGGAGCGAGTCTTCAAACATTGGCATAGTACCAAAGAGGGATGTCCAAGAAACTCCTCCTTCCCTCAGCACCACGCTACTGCAAGATCCACCATGGGGTCCACCAGCAGCTAAACACACCAGAAACACCACCAGCGCCTCTGCCCTCTTGTAAGACAGCAGCACCTCATTTTTGAGGACAACCCTCAGCGTATCTACCCAGAGCATCAGGATGTTTCTCACGTATGGGACACGCAGGACATTGCTGTACCATGGGACAGCAGCTGGGCTGGGAATGGTTTGCATGCCACCAACATTGAATATCAATGGTAAAAGAGCAAAAAAATTTAGAAAAGAAAATAAAATCAGGCTCGGATCTAGTAAGCACACATCATATTAAAAGCAAAGAAGGAATCACACCTGATTAAATGCAAATGGAAGTACACTGAACCCTCAGCTAATGCACTCGAGCAGAGATCTGGTGAGTCGTGGAACCAAAGTTCGTTTGACTGCTCGCTTCCTCCAGTTAACATGCACGGTTCTAACCGGGCTGTGGTGCCGCACACCGATCAAACACCCGCTTCTGCAACAAGAATGACAGCATCCACTCCAAAACCAAGCCACAGGGATTGCTTTAAGGAATTCTTAAGACAATTTGAGCAAGAAAAGCTGACTGCTGGAGCTGCCCCAAATTCAGGATTGGCGCGAGTGTCAGGATTTAGCACATAAAGGGTGTTAAAGAGGGGCCGGTCTGAGACGTTGCAGTCTGACGGTCTTTTTCCTCTATAACACCTGAATCAGCGAGGGACTTGGTAATTTCTGGAAGACTTGTGTACACTCAGTTAAAATAAAACTCCAGTGCTGAGTTTCCCTAACCTGCCAAGGGGGAATACACCCGAACATTAACGCAGAAATTGCAGGGGATGAGGGAGCTCAAGCAGGGAGAACGTTTATCCCCCAGCCGTCCCCCAGCCGCACGGTGTACCTCCACACACCTTCACCAACAGGTTCTGCAGAGAGAACCCAAGCGATTCTGAGGTTGTTCAGAAATTTACACGTTGCCATCCTTCAAGAGCGACATGGTAAGCGAGCACATGTTTGCTCTCAAGCCCGGTCAGCCTGCCCTGACAGCAAAGCCATCTCAACTGCTGCTTCGGACACCTTTTCAACTGAAGCAACACAGACCATTTAAGCAAACGGTATTTTACTCTGCAGTTGGGGCCAGCTAAAAACATACCCGTGGTCAACTCCTGCAGCTCAGCTGCCATCGGGTAGCTCCTGGCACGATCAACTGGGATCGCACAGGTGTCAAAGCAGTCCTAAAAAAGCATGCTTTCCCACAGCAGATGGGCACAGCACTTGAATTATTTATTTTATTTATTATTCTTTCCTTAAAAAATAAAAAAAAATCATGCATTTTCCCTCCAGATATACTGGAGGAATATCCTGTCTGTATCTTATCAGGATAAAATTTCAGAGCCATCCTGGGGAGGGGAGACAGGAGCAGATGCTGAGGAGTTTCTTTACATTTTTTTTGTAGGGGAAAACACAGTTACTCACCTGCATTCCAGTGCCCATCCCAAATACACCGCTCCCTTACTATTTTTGCTTTTATCAGCATACAGCTCTCAAGGAGGCTGAGCTCTCGGTGTGCTTTGCCACTACACAAACATACCTCCTTTCTACAGGGACACTCAGAGAATTAGGAGAGATCAACCGTAGTTGCAAATACATACTTCACTTGAAGTGCATTCAAACCTCATGTAGAGATTCTCATTTCAGATTAAAATGGCTTTAAATTACTGCTTAGTCTTCTGCCAAGAAAGAGCCCTGAGAAATGGTTCTTGCTGTGAAGAACTGTGAAGTTTAAATAGCCAAAACTGGCTGAAAGCATAGTTGTCATACCCACTTCACACCTGGGCAGATTAAAGTGCCCACCAAGAAAGGGAGGCTCCTGGAACCTTGCAGGGGAATTCAGATGTGCCGAGACCAGCCTGCAAAAAATAACACCCTTCAAAATAACCTTTGCACCCTTTTCCACCACCCACCCCTCTGGATGTTAGATAAGCTGAAGAGCTCACAAAAAAAAATAAAAGAAAAAAAGGACAGAGAGAAAAAATAAGGAACTACTGGCAATATCTGCAAAATGACAAAGAACAGTAAAAATAAAGGTCAGCCTGAGCCTGGCCAGCCTTTCATTGTCCATGCAGGTTGGAGTGCCTCCTTGAAAATTATGGATTCTCCTTGAAAGCACTAGGGCTGGGAGATAAGAAGGATCCCAAACAGAAAATCCACAGGTACACCCTGACTAAGATACAGTTCCACAATTCGCCCATGACTTACAGATTTAGGTTCATCATTGCCCTCTCAGACAGGTCACTGTAGGAGAGGTGAGCATCACACAAGCCAGGGCAGTAGAGAAACTAGAAGCCCCAATGGAAAGAACAAGAGCTACTGGATGCAAAAGGCACCAACAATCTTTCCACATGCTGAACAGCCTAAGTAGCTGATCTGTGTGGGGCTGCTTAAAACACACCCAAGTAGGGAACAGAAAGAACATCAAAATCAAGCTCCTGCTTTTAGAAACACACTAAAAATATACTCTGCTTGAGGAGATGGCACAACAGCTAAACCACCTGCTAGGAAAATAATACTCAATCGCTAAAGTACCTAAATACAAACGCACATGATTTAGAGACTTTAATTTGGGTAAAGATAGCTGGGATGGGCCAGCTTTCAGGAAGAGTCACTAATGCTTCAGAGATGGCAGATGCTGGTTCTGCTGCCCAACTTCTCCCTTTGACTCTTCTGCTAACTTCACCCTCAGGTAGCTTCACAGGGGGGACAGGGAATGAAATCAAGGACCTATTTCTCTCTTCTCTTTCTTGCAACCCACAGCACAACAGTTTCGCAGTAACACGAGGATGAACTCGCAGAGCTGCTGGGAACCCACCTGCAGACAGTTGCTCTGAGATACGCAGCTGAGCACCTCCCTGGTGGCTCCTCCTCTGCAGGAACTGAGGGGAAACGTTCATCTTGATCACTTGAGCTTTCAACACCCAGAAGCCCCACTCCTGGACAGCCCATTCCTCTTCATCCTATGCCAGCTTGCTCTTTTAAAGTACTGAGAAGACAGCACTAACGCTATTTTTAGTCCTGCAACCAAGGTGCAGCAATTAGAGGAGACCACAGCACACCCTCCTGTGGGGCTGAGCTTATGCCGTGGAGCCTCTGGGCCCAGGTGGAGCCAATCAGGCTCATTAAGGCCAATTAGCACCCCAGGACCCAGCACCTGCTGATTCACTGGCAGCAAGGTCTCTGCTCTGTGGGTTCTCAGGGTTCACCCTTCCTTCCTGCTGCCCCAGACTTATTGGAGAATAAGCCTGATGAGGAGAGACTGAGGGAGCTGAGGGGGTTCAGCCTGGAGGAGGCTGAGGGGGGACCTTCTGGCTCTCTCCAACTCCCCGAAAGGAGG
>VZRU01004765.1:212274-231209 GCA_013398155.1 Pedionomus torquatus
TTGCTCTCTCCAGCTCCCTGAAAGGAGGGGGGAGCCAGGGGGGGTTGGTCTCTTTTCCCAAGTCACAGGCCATGGGACAAGAGGAAATGGCCCCAAACTGTGCCAGGAGAGGCTCAGATGGGAGCTGAGGAACAATTTTGACATGGAAAGGGTTCTTCAGCCTTGGACTGGGCTGTCCAGGGCAGGTGTTGAGGCACCATCCCTGGAGGGATTTAAAAGACAAGTTGACACAGTGCTTAGAGATGTGGTTTAGTGATGGTTTTTATCAGAGTTCGGTTGGTGGTTGGACTAGGTGATCTTAAAGGTCCCTTCCAACCTAGACAACTCTATGATTTCCCAGCCCATCCTGGGGTTTGTCACTCTCCACACACCAGAAGCCCCAGCTGTGGCCTGGTGTCCTCTGCTGGGACTCCAAGGGTTCCCGGATTCCCAGCTGCAGGACGTGTTACTGGGTGTGCAGTAAGTACTCACAAAGTGTAAATGTAGGATGGGATCCTCCTGCCCTGTGCCTCAGGAGCTGCCAGGACACCCCAGAAGGGTCAGGCTCCTGCCTTTGGACTTGGCAGTTCAGTGTAAAGTGTCTTGTTTGTGCCCTGCTTGTACAACACACCGAGTACAGACACGCCAGAGAAGATCAGAGCTTAATTTAGATGGGGAGTTGCTTAAAATTTTATCTACATATTGAAAGAGCTCTGAAAATGAACATTATTGCATACTTTGCTCAGTGAAAAAGACTCCAGGATAGATTTACTGTGCAAGCCACTAGGGCTGCAATCTGAACCAATTAAAGCGAAGAAAGATTTCTTCTAACTTGAGTGCCATGGATCATAGCCCTTCACCTCATCTTTTCACGTATCTTTACAGGAACAAGCAGTTAAAGATATGCTCGCTACTTCTAGCCTTACATCTTGCCCAGACTGGAATTCAATTAACATTATTCTGCAACAAAACTCGGAGCTGCTGCTCTCGATGCAGAAGCAACCGAACAAATGATACTCTCATTAACGCTCTGCCTTTCCCTGCTGTGCAAGCCGAATCCTTGAACGCTAAAAGCGCCTCAGCGTCAGCTGGGTTCACAGACATCTAGAGCGATTTTTCAAGCTCCCTGACTTTTATAGACCAGGGGGGAAGGGAGCTGGTGTGCTTTAATCCATTCCATTATATGAACTCAGAAATGGTTTTGACTCTCTAGCACTATAAATTAAGCGGGCTGCAGCTATTCTATTTCTGATTATGCTGAAAGTTACTGGCAATAATTTGATGGCTGTATTTTCTTGTCCTTTTTTTTTCTTTTTTTCTTTTTTACTTCTTTTCCGAATTAACTTGTGAATTTCGTTTTCCCAGTAGTACGTAAATAATGCAATAAAACTGGAGATAGTAGCCATCGCATTCATATCAGGATGTCTAAAACCGTGGATGAAAACAGTTAAAGCTCCTGTACTTCGTAGGTGGAATTAACTGCACTCTCTTCCCAGCCCTTCAGACTGGAAGAACATGTTATATGAGAAGATCACAACTTTTTTGCACTCCTCTCTGTCTTTTTTTTTTAATCTGGAAGACTAATAACTTTTTAAATGTGAATTCAGCTTTGCAAGTCATTAGACAAATACTACCCCACCCACTTTAGAGACTGGAAAACTAAAAATAGTCCAATTTGTGTGCAGTGCAAACTACTATTAAGTACACCTAGGGATGAAAAAAAGTATCTGTTTTATCAATACATTCCTAAAAACTATATGTAATTAGAAAACAGATTCGATCTGTCTGGCTCCCCTTCCTTTGCTCTGATCACTCTGACTCCTTGTCTCCTAAAGGCTGATACCAAGCAGAGGGATGGATGTACATGCTCTTGAGTTACCTCTGGATAAGTGAAGGAGCACGGCACACAGTTCAGAATGGAATAAATAAGTTACTTCTCTACAGTAGGAGATGGTATTCTGGGAGTCTAACCGTGACTCTCTCATTCATGTGAATTAATAAATGTGGCATTGATGACTTACTTCAGCACAAATTACTCCCCAGTACCAGTAAGCACAGCAGAATCCAGCTCCAGGCTGGATACTCACGACTTTAACAAATACCAGCTTTTAAAAGCTGCAGTGAAAGCTACTTTGGATCCCATCAAACTGAAGTGTCCATGTCAGTTAGTTATTCTCAATTATTCTAACTATAAGGACGTGTCAGATAGACAAAAGACACAATTCAAACAGCATGACTGCCCTAAAATGATAACTTTAGCATAATGCACTTGACAGTGAATAAGCAATAACAGCTATTTTGGGAACAAAAGAAAAATACAATGGATCTGATGACTAAGTGTTCTGGTCCCCAATGTAAAAGCAAAGTAGATCCCTGTCGTATTTAAGTTGATTCCTTTGAATTAAACGCTTCCATTAAAAGTTTCCCACAGTAGCTTTAATATTTAATTATGTATTCCACCAAAGGAAAGAACAAAATCCTTGCAAAGGGTTTCTTTGTGCATGTGAAATATTTATCAGCATATCTCTTTGGACAAGTATTTTTATCCCCCAGGGCTGGGAAAAAGCTTCCATGTACAAATCGGTTTCAAAACATTTTATTTTACAGCTTGAAAGTTTTCTATACTTCAGCACCTCATGCCGTGACTTTGTTATTTCACTTGTTAATGAATGGTAATTAAATCTCTTTTGGCTGAAAAGGTTGGAGGGCTCCTGCTGTATTACAAAAACAATTTCTGAAAGTTACAAAAATGCCCAAGTGTCTAAAAATTAAAGAGTAAAGTTTGCCATGTTTTGAGTCCAAGTTGGAATCGCTTGGAAGGATTTACGTGGGAGAACAGCGTGTCCCAGTTGGCGTGTACAGTCTCCCCAGCTGAACAGGCATAATTATGTCACTTTGTGTCTCCCAGAGTAAACAGAATCGTATTCTTAATAATGTACATTGTGGCCACGAGCTTCCTTGATCTTACGACGGTAGCAAACACTGCATAAGCCCTATTATAGAGTACCTGCACAAAGAACTGCTACATGTGTACTTCTAAGTAAAGAGTTGTTAATTTTGCATTTGCTCAGTAGGGCTTGAAACAGCAGCCTATTAATTTCTCTTCTTTTCTGTTTTCTCATTTCTTTCAGGTGCTTTGAGTCAGAAGATAAATGGAGCGAGTGCTTACAACAGAGGTAGATAAAGGGGAAATAATTCCATATTAAGGTATTTTGTGGTGTTACAGAGCTAGAGACACAGTACTGAAGAAATACCCGCATGGTCTCTGCTATTCAGTTAAACCAGTGGAGGCTTCTGCTGGCATCATACGGACACCTTTAGTCCACAGTTTGTAAACCAAAGTGACATTAATTCTACTATAAAATGCCTTTTCCTGAAGACAATACAGTGATTTCAGAGGGAAAGTTAATTCTGGATTTGTGAAACTACCGTTTCTCAAAAAACTCAGCGCAAATAAACTTTAGAAGAGACAGTGGAGGTGAATGTGATGAGTCCGTTCCTAAGCTGTGAGCTTGGGGAGGAGTCTGCTGGGAGCAAAGCCCCTTCCAATGAAGCGAGGAACATCTGACCTGTGGCATGGAAACTCAGGGCCCGTGTCAGTCAAGAGTTTCTCCTTCTCCCTTTAAACAGAAACAAAGAAAAGGAAAATACATATTTTTAATCTGCAGCCCAGAATGTTTACAAACTAAGGATATCTGTGTCCTCCAAAGTTTCTTTGATGCTATCATGTATCAAGAGACCATTAAAAAATTGTTGATTAAAGGCTGTTAGGCTAAACCACCAAGACTAGGTATCTGTTTGGATCTAATTAGAAGCCTACTGATGGTTTTTGGAATTATTAAAAATCAGAAGTAAATGAGCTCTCTTTGTGCTACTCCCCAAAACGGTCAGAGGACCTCATTAGAGCAAGTTTGTACGTGAGCTCCAGGACTGCAGACTTCTAATCATCATCCCATTCTAGTAAGTATCTGCCTGTTTTCAAACAAACAGCTACATTCATCAAAGGTGCAATGGGGAGAGATTTTTTCTTTGTTGAAATTTAATGAACAAATAGTCTTACCTGTCTTCACATTTTAACAAAGTTCTAGTGGTAGTTACCCTGCCTGTGACATTTGCAGAAAACTAACAGTGTGATGGGGGTGCACTCACAGCCCCAGGAAGTTGCTCCATTTGAGGGCTTGAATTTGACGGCCTTAAGAGGAGGGAACAAGGTTTAGCTGGTTGTGCTCTGGAGGCTGGCAAGGTGAACACAGCCAAACAAATACAAAGGGCAGTATTTCAAACTCACTGTGATATACCTGGAGGTTTCAAAGAAAGGTCCTCAGATATTTAAAATTAATCAAGCGGAGCTTCACGAAGTACTAGTTTATCATAGGAGCAGAGGTCTCAAGGCTTTACAAAGAAGGTCAGTGCTATTACTTTTATTTTAGTCATTGGGACACAAGCACGAGTGCAACCATGCTTTTGCAAAACCTAGCCTTGTCACATTAGTACCCTTTCTCATCCCCAGTAAGGAAAAAGATGACGCTTCCTGGAATTAATACTTTTCTCTTTGTCCATAAATAACTATGTTGGGAGAGGACGAAGTTCAGAGAAACCCTATAGGATTACTAGTTATGCTTCTTTTTCCAAATTTTACCCACACAGAGGTGGGAGGATAGGCAAAAGATGGCACAGATGAACTTAACCATGACAATCATTTATAGCTGTTTATAATTGTATCAATGTGGCACTAATAGATGTGCCAGTTGACAGCACTAAAAACTAACATGCTATATTTAGATGGCTCATCCAGTCTCGCTATTTGGCTTCTAACTTTGGGGAGAGAAAATGAACCAGAGTCCATGCTCATTCTTTCTTCATGCTCCCGTAGAGACAGCCAACAGATGTGCTCATCAGTATGGAAAATTCTATGCAGCCGAACGCTGTAATATATTATACTGAATTAATGTGCAAGCAGCCACGTGCAAAAGCTCCCAGTTACTACTGACATCCCTTAGTGCAGTTATTTACATATATAGGACTGCAGGATCAGGTCTCTGGTGTGGATTTAAGCTTCATATTTTCTCACTGATCCATACCAAGATCAAACTGGAACCCTGGTGCTAGAAGCAACTAGGAAAAGTAGTGAAGCATAAAGGCTGCAAGAAGCAGAAGGAGAGAATGGGAAGAGTAAGAAAAAGCCTAAGACCTCTGGGAAAGACAACATTCAAAATCAGAGATCAGAAAAAGAGGATTTCAAATTCACAACCAAAATCTTAAACATTGGATTTTCAGCTTGAACACAAAACAAAGCTAAATTCCTGTTGTCACTCATTATATTCCTCCAGCATCCTGTGGAAAGTTGCATTAGTTCAGTATCAAGACTTTAAATCACAAGCCAGAACTGTCTTGTGCAAATCAATAAAAGCTTTAGATGATACCTGTGTGTGAGGTTATCTCAGAGTACTCATTCTCTTTCATACCAGTGTAGTCAATAATGCTATTAATGCTATTGTCCTGATAGGATCCTTTTTTTATTAGCAAAACCAGCCACACTTATTTGAGACACGATGTTAACATTAGCCAGCATGATACAGATCAAGTCAGTGGTTTTGCGCCAGCTGGGATTTAGAGCAACCTGAGATTGTACGAATCAAATGGTTGTGGCTCTTGGGCTGGCATCTACACACCAGGCAGGGCCTGCTCAGCCAGTCCGAGTGGGGAACGGCTGTATGGCAGGGCTGAAAGACTCCTTGTGGACGGGTCTGGCTGCACAAGAGGCTCTATCTGTTGCAGAAAGCAAGACCTGTCACACACAGTTGGCAGTTTGGGGAAGGAAGGCTGATGTTCACTTTTCACTGCTGCTGAGCAACACAAATGCAGTCTAGAAATTATCCAAGACTGATATGCCCAGTTACACCTTGGGGTGTGCATATCCCCAGTCCAACAGGTTTCACTGGGGAACAAAACAATGAGGGACAGGGAAGAGCAAAGCCCAGCACCTGGCCACAAAGACAAGCATGAGTGAGGGCTGACAGCACAGTACCAGTAGCTGCTGAGCCTGAAGTGGAAGCAATGAGATACCATCATCCTGAAGAAGCACCACTAATAGCATCTGAATGTACTTCCAAAACAGATGTCACAAAGACACCTTACAGTCATGCCTGCCCATAATGGCCCATCATTATTCCCCATCCCTGGAGGGGTTCAAGACCAAGCTGGATGGGGCTTGGAGCAGCCTGGTGTGGTGGGAGGTGTCCCTGCCCAGGGCAGGGGGGTTGGAACTGGATGATCTTTGAGGTCCCTTCCAACTCTAACCATTCTGTGATTCTATAAGAACAACCACCTGACAAGCTGCAGTAATGGCAGGTATGTATCCTGAACCTATAAACACAGTAATGAGTCTGGCACCATTTGAATTGCACCATGAAATTCCATTCACTGAATGTGATTGACAGAACTGAGTTCAGTCACCATCACCTTACACAATATTTCTCTGGTCTTTATAATAGTCATGCCACTAACAAGTTGGTGTGTTTTTTGTTTTTAATAGTTATGACAAGTATTAATTCTAGGTAAGATATAAACCAGAACACAGGTGAATTTCTTCTCATCTGATGAACAGAAAGAAACCTGATGGCATGGTTCAAAATGGAAACGTTAAAGCTATTGTGAAGAGGATACTTAGCTGCTGGAAATGGATTATCAGGCACCACGGAAGTCTCACATATTGATCCTGAAGCTCCAGGAAGGCCATTAGCACTGCACAATTGTTGCGAATTCCAAACATTAAGGTAACATTATGCAATTTGCAGGTGGACAAAAGTCACTGTTTATAGCTGGCTATTTTGCTAATTTAGTCATCAAAACTATTTGCAGGCTGAAATATGATTAAGGAAGAAATAGATACAGGAAGAAATAGATAATATAATTATTTGAATTATATTCAGATAATTGTTGGCTTTAGTGTACGAGGAAGGGACAGGCTGAGGATGGGAAGGGGTGGAAAGACAGAAGGCATACACAGGAACATTTGGTAACAGATCATGTCATCTGACTGCAGAAATATAAGAAACTTCTTTTTAAAAGGAAAGTCCAATAACTCCATTTTCAGAAGTGTCTAATAGTTTTGGTGTTCCAGCTTGGAGATTCATTATCAGAATAGTGACATCTCTCAGCCTCTTCAAATTAGCTCATTTTAATGGGCCAGAAATTGGGCCACAAAGAGCCTAGTCATTTTCTTTTAATCAAGAGGAGCAGTTGAATGCTCAGTTGTGTAGTGACAGTAGCAGGGAGGTACCATCAAACTGCTACTGGTTAAAAAGCGACAACAACCACCTACAGGAAAGTTCTTGGGCTCTACCATCAACAGGGTAAGATGTCTGACAAAGCCAAACTCAGCATTGCTCACTTTTCTCCATCTGGATGCAGAAAGGGAACAAGAAGCTCTTCTCTGCAACCATCAGCAATGGTATCTGCCACCAGAAGGGGACAGTCAGTCACAACTACCACATTTTGGAAACAATAATAACATTGTTCTTACACCAGGATTATGTAGTTGCCACTTGAAGAAAGGTTGTCCCCCATATCAGATGCTGTTTCATTACAACTTGCAAAATGCATCCAGGTCCTCAAAATGCTTGAGGATCTCTCATTTGACGTGAGAGACCAGGCACTAATCTGTGTCCTCTGGGCACCATCTCATTGGTATGAATAATGTAACTGCACCACAGACCATGTCAGCAACATCTCTGCTGGATGTTCTTGTCCTGCTCATAGATCATGGTAAAAGGTAGACCAGACTGAAGTAATATGAAAGATAATATTCAGGAAAATCTGACACTGATATTGTATCTTCTCAGCCAGTTTTGGCCAAATTCTGATCAAAAGGGTAAAAGCAGGGTCTAGAAAAAAAATCTGGTCTATGCAGAAAGTTGTGTAGACAAAACAGCTATTTTCCCATACTTGGCCTGTTGTTCCTTGCGTTTCTGAGCCAGATATTTCTTTTTCACATCCAGAAGCTCATTGGCAAGTCTTTCAATTTCATATTTGTATTCTTGGCTCTGTGATTCATACATACTCAGTTCTGAGGACAAAACCTAACAAACAAAAGGCAAAAAGCAGAAACCAGAGATGTCAATTCACTGACATAAGTTAGCAATTTTACAAGCACTTTTTCACTTCACTTTTGATGATATAAGAAAACACTATTCTCCACCGCACCTCATTTACTATCAAGATGTTTCTTTTGATCCCCTCTGCTCACCTAAGGACAATTTACAAAATTAAGGCTATGTCATCTAACCACAATACAGCATGTAAAATATGCCCCAAGCATTATGGGAATGGTATTAACACATACATTAGCTCTTAATGTTCTGAGACACAAATCTGGGTGGAAATCCAAAATGAAGGTCTTAAAAAAATAATAAAGCAGGGATTTATTTAATAATAATGTGCTTTATTTACAGGGATCCACTTTGTTACGTGAAGTAATTAAATCTACACAGGCAAAGCAGTACCAGGCAGTGTAAATAGGAATACAATTCTGCTTTCATGTCAATCAATAAACTTTTTTTAAAAAAAAAAAAAAAAAAAAGCAGAAGCATGCATAATGGTTTTTTCCTTCTTTAAGAAGGAGAATAGCTGGACCTGGCACTGCAAAATGGCATGCACACCAGTGCACTGCAGCATACTGTGCCTGAAATACACAGTAGCAATTGACTGCATTAAGGACAAATGGGAACCGTATGGAAAACTTCAAATCACATTCACTTTAGCTAAACTTTGGCTTCTATTTTACATTTCCTACATTGTTTTTCTTCTCTGTGGAAAGCTAAGATTTGCATAACAGCCTCTTTGCTTCCTAAGGGCCCATCTGCTCCTGCATTTTTTTTCCTCATGGTTAGTATAGACGTGATTATGATGCAGTGAACAGGAGATGATGACTTCAACAGACAGAGGAGCTGTAGAAGTAGATGAACTCCTGGGGAGACTGATCTTTTATGCAGGCGAGGAACAAGGAAAGATCAGCTTAGTCTACCAAAGAATCACTTTTTAATATCATGCTTTCAAAGTTTCCCACAAGATTCCTTCAGAATCAGAAAATCCTGCCTTCTAGTGACAAGAGGTTAGAATGGGTTATCTCTGTCATTCCTATAAAATTTGCAAGCCTAACACACCTGTACACATTGCGAGAGAAATAATAAGAATTTAAGACTGGATTCTCAATATATTCACACTAGTTTGTTAAAAAGAAAACAAAATGGCTTTGATTTGCTTGTTAAAGATCTTAACAGTTCAAGAAAAGGGAAGGAGAATAAGCTTAATGGAAAACTGATGGTGTCTCAAAATACCCATGCACAAGAAGCATTTACAGTGTTGTGCTGCACACCCATATCCTCATAAGCCTTTCCCTCTATTTTAGTGAAATAATAAAGCATAATGTGCAAAAATGTTCTTCTGCTACTGGTTCTCCTTTGAGGAGGTACAGTATTAACCTTATTTTCCTGATCTAATATAGTAAGGCATGAACACTGTTCATCCAAAAAAAAAAAAAAAAAAAAAAANAAAAAAAAAAAAAAAATATCTTTCTGAAGACTTGCTATCCAGGATCACTGATAAAGTCATTCCACAAGCCTGGCAGCCCCTTGGCCAGAGACAGAGGGCATTTCTTACTTTCAGTTGCTTAGTCTTCTCTCGGAGAGTGTGCCGGTAGAGCTGCAACTTTTCTGTGGCTTCAGGCCCAGGCTGCCGGGCCAAGACGTGCTTCAGCTCCACATACAGTTTCTCCTTTTCCTAATAAAAAGACAAAAGGGAAGAGCTCTTATAAAACTACTATAGCAGCAGCACAACCTGTGATGAAATCAACCTCCCTGAAAAACGCAACTCAGCCAGGAAGATATTTGCAGAAACAAATCTGGCTGTGTGTCAGTCTTTCCTCACTAGCCATAAGGTATTTAAAGTTGTTGTGATAGCAGTGGGAAAGCTCATTAAAAGAAACATCCAGCTACTTCAAACCACAAATGAAATACTCTTAAACACTGCCATCAGTGAGCACACTCTACCACAGAGAATATAAAAGTCACTGGAAGAGTATCCAGGGGTGGGAAATTAATTGCTAGTAACTCTGCTTATTGCAATCCTTCTTCTTCTGAGCCACACTGCCTTACATGAAGCATCGTAGCTTCTCCCACCAGGATGGGAGCAGGCTATAGACATGTCAGGGAAGGACGGTACAGAAGAATAACTTCTTCCCGAGAAAATCCTGCCAAGCCCATGTACGCGCACACACAGACAGATATAAAATCTTTCAGTTTAACTGCAGGGGCCTTGGGAAAGGGAAAGAAAGTACAAACAGCAGCAACTTGGATTAGCACAATTACCATCAAGTAATTTTTCTTTGTCATGTGTCTTCTCATTTTTCATGTCAGGACAGTACTCTTGAGGGAAGGTGGATATAGCCATGCCCGAACAGAAACCACCCCATGGACCCACTTACAGCTTTCTGTACTGAAATGCTCCTTTCAACTGTGCTTGGAGGATATGCTTGTTTCTAGTCTGAGGAATAAAGCTCTGAACAAAGACATGACAATATTTTTAGCATCTACCCTATCAGACTAAGATTATTGTAATTTAACATTGTTTAGCAAGATCCCATCCCTGTCTGGTACTCGGAGAGCTGGAATTAAAGAGGAGAGTTATTTGACTAGAAGTTGCATTAGCAGACCAAAGAATTAACTGAAGAAGAAAAAAATGCCAAGTGGGAGGTAGGATAGGTGATTATTTACATTGGCTTTGACAAAACTATTTTCTACTGTCTTTTTTATAAGTTCTGTCTACAATTATTCCACAGATGGGGGAACAGTGCCATCCCATTGGCCTGGCTCAGTGGTTCAGCCAGGATTTTCTAAAATGGCTTGTTATTTTGAAGATGTAGAATTCTAGGTGTCTGGTTTTCGAGAGCATAAAGAGCCCTCACCTTTTTCTGAAAACTATGATCTGTAATGGTCACAGGTTGGCACCCAAAAATGGAAGCACTTCAAATCATAAACTACTTTTGGAAGCATGCCTTAAAATTCTAAATATTACCAAGGAATAGCTCCTTAAAAATGAAGCTGTCCACAGTTTACCTCTGGAAAATTCAAAACCTCCCGAGACTCAGACTGGAGTTTGCTCATTGGCAAAAGGTAGATTGAGAATTCATTCTCAGTAGAGTTGTTATGTCACTACAAGTGGTTTCCACTACCACCGTTTCTTCCTGAGGAAGCAAGATTTCACTGCAAGCTAAAAACAACAATGAAAGAAAAATCTGCCTTGTCAAAATCTGGCCGGTCAGTATTAACATTCCACCCCTGAATGTATCGCAGATTTGTATTTTGGAAGAGTGTAATGGTAATTTGGATAAATATGGAGCGGTTGATGGATTGAAGGTCTTATGTGCAATTGTTTTCCAATTTATTTCTCTCCTAACCCTCTACAAGGGCCAACCAAGCTCTTCAAACATTGTGCAATGGTGTGTATAATAACCCCATTTAGAGACAAAGCGTGCAATTCTATTAGAAGGAAAATCTATCTTATGCAACAGAGACTCGTTAGCTGTCCGATGTATATTGTCTCCATAATCCAACAGAGGCAGAACCAGCTGTCTTATAATGCATATCCTGCCCTTCCTTGCTAAGTGCTGTCCATCTCTTTTACATCTAGTCAATTAATTTGTCACTAGGTTAGAAGCACCATATGTCAGCAAAACATTAAAAGAAAATCCTGGATACGTCTTTCCTCATCAGCAGAAGTTTATATTCACAGGTTGGCATTTCTGTAATTTCTGACATTTTCCCGCAGGATGCAGGGGAAAAAAAAAAATTTAAAAAATAATTAATTTCAATTAATTTTAAAACAGCAACCACCAGAGCAAATCTAAGTCAGTCACAAGGTATATGTGACGCTACCACCAAAACCACATCGCAGGTACTTTGATCTCTACACATAAGAAATAAGGAATGCCCAGAAAAAAAACATCAGCACAAAACAATAAAAATATTAGCTTCTGCAATACTCTAGTTATATTCAAAGGGCAGACAAGCTGTGCAGTGTGTCACATGCAGGTATCTCATAAATAGCCAGCTATCAGATACAGTCAGCACAGAACACGTAGAAAGATCCGCAGGGCTGTTTGACGCGAGCTGTATTCCAAGTAGCTTTCAGTTGTAGTACATAAACTAATATCCCCACATCATGGGTCTGTGTTGCTTTGTCTCATTTGGAAAAAAGTAAAATGCACGTGCATTCCTTAAAATTTCTGAGAACCCAATGGGGCCGGATGAGGACAAAATATCCTGACTGGCAAGAAAATCACGTCGTCAATGATGACCAGCAGTGTAGCAGTAATTTAAAAACAAGAGGGCAAACCGGTCTGTTTGGTACCTACTGGAAATCAATTAACACTATTTTGTCCTCAAAGCAGAAGTCAGTAAACTCCATTTCTTTCTGTTAGTGGCTACACAGATTATGCTGGAGAAAAAGCTGCCTGAAATCCTACAGCCATTGGCCAAAAATAAATCACTGCATTATGGCCTGTGTAAGATGGGTGGGTTTCTTTGGCTTGTCCCAAACCGCCTGCCCTCACCCTCCCCTCTGTCCTCCTGCCAGCCTCGAATCTCAACACACATCTTGCCAGTCACACATTCTTCAGATGAAAAGAACTTAGTCACAAACATGCTGCAAGGCACTATTCTTCGTCTTGAGGAGATGAAGGAAGGTCATATCTCTGCAACTCCACGCTTTTAAGCCTTTACCAGTAAGAGCAACGTATGTGTCTTCAGGTCAGTTTTAGGCCTGTATCAAAACTTTCTATGTGATTCTTGTCACGGCAAAATTCCCATGGAATTCAACAACTGTCTGACTGGAGGCCTGAGCCCATAATGTCAACCAGCTTCACTGGTTTATGGCATAAACTAACCCAAGGTTATGGTGCAGAGGGGAGGGCACATTCATTTTGTGTACGTAGGGCACAGTGGGAGACTCAGATTGAGGGTTACAGTCAGCTTTCAGGCATTTCAGTGCCTCTGTGAATACCTGCTGTAAAAATTGTGTAAATAAATCTCCACATTATTTTTAGAACAGCCCCTTCCTGTCTTAGATTTGTTTTCCAGGGGAGATCCAAGGAGCCCCCAGGTCTGCCTTCAGGCTCAGCCATGGCAATCTGTTTCTGCATCCCTGAGTTTCTTGGAAATTAATTCAGAGTAGGGGAGGGAGGGACATTGTGCTTACCCCTAAATTTAACTAGCTGACATCTCAGCCAGAATCTGGAGTTCTCCTGGCCTGCCTACTCTATCATGAGTTGCAAAAAAAATAATTCTCTTTTGCAGAGAACTGGCAGGTGTTTGACAAATTTCAACTAATTCTACAGGACTTGGTGGTCACAGACTGGCTCGGTCTATGGCAAGAAGAATCATTTTTACTAACACACTCCTACTTCAAAAGAAGCCACTGCCACTGACCAGCTCAGCCCAAGTTGCTTGTCGTTCCCTGCCAGATGGACCATCAGCCCCATCAGACACACTCATGTGTTCCCAAAATGACACGACAGCATTTCACTGCTTTGACAAGGAGTGGGAGGCAGTCAGTAATGCTGCAATAGACCAGTGAACCTGGTATTAGCTCCAAAGATGACAGTCCATTTTATATCATCTTCTCCCTCACCACGACACTAGGAAACTCCTGAAATGACCCGTCTTGTTAGTTATCCCAGAGAATCATTCTGAGCCCAAGACGATGGATCACCGTACTCTTAATGAAGATGTACTCACAGCAGAAATAGGCCATGAAGTCCCAGCTTCCTCGTTTTTATCAGCTTGTCTTTCCAAGTCAGTAATTCAACAAATTTACCTGGCAGAGCAGCTCACCAAAAGCCTTCTCCACCGAAGCTGCAGAAAACATACTGTGCACCAAAAGCTTTCTATCACACAAATTATTTAAATAAAAACTACACACAAAAAAATCCCAAACCCTTTGACTCAGACTAAGTTTATGTCAGCTCCCATCTCCAGCAACTGAGCTAAAGGAGAAGCCCAACAAGATAAAGATGTAGAGCAAAAGCGTGTATGTAGTGTGGTGCACAGTGTAGTGGCCAACCCCAAAACGTTTAACCTAGCTAAAAATCCTTATTTTAATTAGTGAGGTGAAGCAAGCAATGCAGTAGCTCTGCAAGTAAACGACAGTTCCGCATGGCTTTGGTGAGGAAAACAAGTCAGCAAACGTGCCACAGGGGGTGGTGCTTGTTTCTCGGCACTATAACCAAAATGTCAGCACCGTGTTGAACTCCAGAGCCGTTTTGTTTATGATGCCACACAGCAGCAGAGAATCCTTAATGGGTTCTGCTCCCTTTTCAGAAGTGTTAAACAGGAAACTGAAATCTGAACTAAATACATACATAGACACATCTAGTCGTAGTCATCTCACCTGTATCAGCTGCACGCTTATTCGCATGTACGTGTATACCTGATAGCGTAGGTGTTGACTCAGAGTATTCTATGATGAAAAGTTTTATAAGGTGTAGGAAAAATTAGCATACAGTAACCTTCACGAATTTTATAACGATAGAAGGAAGTTGCCTACAGCACTGTGAGAAATGTGCGGTATAAACTTTCTCAATAAACTCTTTTCAAAAGCGCTTGCTCTTTCCTGTCTATTCCACATCCATCAGCAAACACCTTTGCAAACACGCAGTTCCCTACAACAGCTTTTATTTTCATCATTATCCAGACTCTCCTTTAACTGTCCAATGAGAAGGGATTTTGTTGGGTAAATTAATTCAGGTTTGAAACAGGACATTGAAGTCCTTTCACAACGTGGCAACGCTACTACTGCATGAGACATTTGGGGTTTTCTTGTTAAAACGCTGCCACCAATTTGAAGGAAAGACTGAGATCATTTTCCCTGTCCTTGGTCAAATTTGCACCACTCTAGATGGAGTTAAATTAAACTTGTCTTATGACTTACCCCTCCAGATGATAATGATGCTTCTCAAGAGCAAATCTGTTTCCTTTGGCACAGAGCAGACTGCACCAAATTGACTGGCATTTTCAAAACAGCTTAATGAGAGAGGAAAAAAACACCTTGGAGCATCTTTCAAGGTCTTCACCCTTGATTCTTTTTTGTACTAGTAAGAGCAGAATGCTGCATTATTTCCATCTTCCAGGAACAACAAAGTACATTTCCAGCTACAGTGCAATTGCCACAGTATTATTTTTATTATTACTACTTGGTACTGGTACTATTGTATCTTTCTTAGGAAGCATGTGGGAAAACAGGGTTTTTTACCCAACGGTCAACAATATAGGTTATGTATCCTCCTTTCAGCCTCTGAACTCCGAGACACAAGGATAACAACCTATCAGAAGAAAATGGCATTTCAGCCTCTTGCTGAAATAACAGCTGCAATTCTATTTTTACTATTGGCATTACACAAGCATTTATAAAATCATTAATCACAGCAGCTCATTTAATCACAGTGTTTACACTTTACATCGCAGAAGATGATCAATTAATTATCCCCTGTTCTTCTGTATTGTGTGAACAGCAACTCACATGCACATACATACACACAAAAGAAAAGTGAGCTGCTACTTGAAGGTGAGAATTACCCCTGACATGGCACGGATAGATTTAAATGTTCCAGCTATTTCCACGGTGCCTGCCGCCTGACAGTTGGGCTGAAGAGAGCTCTAAACAGACCTTTGTTTCACATTCTAGTAGCAGCTTGTCTTACAGTGTCCTGGAGGAGATTCAGAAGTTGATACAAATCTTATCAACAAGGAATCTAAAAATTCTAAGTCAATAAATCTACAAAGCAAACAGTAGGAAACTTTTACTGGCTAATAATTCGTACATATAGGGTCTCAAGCCAGAAAAACGTACCTTCTTCAAACATAGACTATTTGACTCTATTTTACTTCTTCTGTAATACCTCTGTATTTTAATGTCAGTGTAACAGCATGTATTTTATATATTCAATAGCCATTTAGGTTTTTAAAAGATCAGATGAATCAAAGGAGAATTATCACAGCTCCACTCTTAAAGATTAGCTGTTCCTGCAGGTGGAGGCTTGGGATGGGGATTCCCAGCAGACCCAGCTTCTGCTCTCACTGCTGACTGATCTGACAGATGACCTTGAAGGGTCACCTCAAAGGTTCTCTGCAGAGAAACTGCAGAGCTGCTTCTAGAAATACCTATCTGTAAGTTAGGTGCCTTCATCTCTCTAATCACCTGCTTGACTTAGATCCTTAGATTTCCCTGAAAGATGAGAGCACTTAGCTTTGAGTCCTCTGGTGTTCTGGAACTGCTACCTCTGATAGCTGTCTCAAAGTCAAGCCACCACTTAAACCTACAAATACCTGTCTTACAAGGCAGTAAAGCCTACATACATCTTTCTGACAGGATGGCGGAGTTTCCCTGCATATGTCAAGTACCTCAGGGAAGAAAGAATGGTATCCTGTTACGCTTCGGAACCTATTGAGAAATAACACTACATCTAAGAAACACACATGGCAATTCTGAAATCATGAGTGTTTTAAAATAGGGCTTCCATCAGACTCATTGTAATTAGAGCCAACCCTCTGCTGTCCTTCAAGGAGTTCTCTTTCAGCTCCACCTGCCTGCTTCTTAAAATTCAAGAAACAGAAACAGGACTCAAGGAAGGGGTAAGAGAGCGAATCCTAATGCTTATGTAAAATCAGCTGCTGTGCCCGAGTGTGCCATCCCCTGTTGAAGATTACAGCTATATCTGTTAAGACAGCCATGGGAAGACTTGAGCTCTGAGCCTAGAGGATGTGGAGCAGCTGGCTGACTGATGCACCCTACTTGGCAGACAGTCTCCCTACACAGGGTTCGTGGCTCCTGTGCACTCAGCAGGGTCATGTCTGGCTGTCTCAGAGTGAAGAAGCGGGGCTCTTTCTACACCTGTTTGCATCACGATCTCTCCAATATTAAGCTACCAATTAAAAAAAAATAAAAAAATAAAAAAAGAAAGAGCAAGAGAGTGATTTCTAACTGCCTGCCCCTAACAGACCCTACACAACCTTACTGCTGCTGCAGTTTCCTCAACAGCAGCACCCTTCACACTCTTGTAAGAATGAAAATAAGTGATCTGAAATGGATAAAATCCAGTTTGTCTCTATGGCAGGTCTTTTTTTTTTTTTTATTGTGGGTGGGGGTGGTGTTGCAATTACCATAGAAAATAGTAATCCATCACCGAATGGGGTCCTGCATGTTGTGCACATCTTGCTCGCTGATGGAGGAGCAGAATACCCTTGGCCCCAGTGGAGGAGCACCTGCCAAAGGGTACACCTGAAGAGTAAAGATTTGCAGGTGGCTCTGGGCTACATTATACAATATGAGCTTGTGAATGTATTGCTACACTGCTGTTGCACTCCTCCAGTGTTTTAACTTCTCTAGCAGGCTGTGGATGGCTGACAGTCAGTATTAGATTGCTAACAGCACTGCAAAGTTCTTGCATTGCAATGTATTCAGTCAGCACAGCGAATCATTTACTTTCCTTTAACAAGATAACTGGTTGATTAATATACTTTACCCTGGGGTGCACAGCAGATTTATTTCCTTCCCAGATACATGCTGAATAGAGAAATGAGGAGTAAACAAGTTTGTCTTCAGTTATTTGTTATTTACTAAAAACAATTCCAGGATTTTTTATTTAAACTTTATTCTAGCTAGTGACAATTTTGTCTACAAACTTTAGGAATGGGTCATTATACAAAATATTTTAAGTTTCATGACACAAGGTATCCATGCTCAGGATTTCTGGGTTCAAATCAGATGCAAAGCATGTATAAAATACTGTGGTGATCACAATTTCTGGTTTTGGGCTGCAGATTACAGGTAACAGTGATGCTACTATGTATATGGCCTCATCCCCTCAGCATCTGAATGCTGTTAAATCTTTAATCTTTACTTATGCTGAAGTACTGCTTCCAGCCGGGGCACTGATTCTCTTTGCATTCTACAAAAGGCTCTGGACACAAAGACTTGCTACACAAATGGCCAAAACTCACTAAAACTTCTAGAAAATACACAGAAATGAAATTCAGTCTCCAGGTCCACCACACTGAGCAAGTCAATACATCTGCTCCTTGCTTTTCAGAAACCCCAGGGCTGGACCTACAGCAGCAGGTCAGAGGCATTGAAGAAAAGTCACAACCATAAACAGTACAGTTCAAGCCAACAATCTCTCTCCCACATGCTAGAATTCATGGACTGGGAGTACACGTATTAGAATGCAGGAAACAGATCTGTACTTGCCACTCAGCTATCAAGGATGTAATTAAATCAGTCTTACATGTTGCGGAGGGATGGCATCTGATGACCCACTAGACTTCTCTTCCAAGCTTCAACTCAAGTATATAGACCAATTATTCTAAAAACCTTTAAAAAAACATTATGTGATCATCATTCTATGATTCTATGTACATTCACCGCCTATAAAGGCAAAGAAATTTTTACTCCACTTGCAACTTCTTCCTCTTTTAAATGGCAATTGAATATTTCTGACTAAAACAGTACTAGATCACTTTAAAATGGTGCAGATCCCCAGAAGTTATTTTGATCTGTTTTCTTCTAATTTCTCAAATAAATTTGCAGTTGCATGGGAAATCTTTTCATTTTGAGGGCAATATAGTTCCACAAAGACTCAATAAAAATTAAACATTTCTACTAAGAAAATTCACCACCAAAACTGCTTGTTTGATCACTAAGTAATTTGCTTTGCTTCTCATTTCCCAGTGCCAGAAGTATTTGCACTATTTTTAGTAGAAAATTATTTTCTTACTCTTAAGAGCAGCTGATAATCTTCACCTGAGGGCATTAAAGCGATCAGTACCTTTCCTACCTGTTTTTTTCAAAATTCTGTTTAAACAGACATATCCCAAGCAAAAAAAAAAAAAAAAAAAAACACACAC
>VZRU01004765.1:231283-242774 GCA_013398155.1 Pedionomus torquatus
ACACACACCCCAAAAGGTTATTTTCCTGGGAAGACTTTATTCTCTTCCATTTGAATTGCAACGTATGTGGGAGGAGGGAAAGAATGTAAATGTCAGTGTGTTTTTAAGAGCAGTTTATCATGCTGTAAGTTTCTATAGCATAGAACATCATCTAATTCTAGATGGACTGAGATTAGAAGGGCTAAAATAAACTAATGCACCAAGAAGCGTATTCAAAATGTACAGAAATAGAAATCAACTCCTTTCTGAGGAGAGTGAGGACAAGAACTGAACATCTCTCAAATCCCTTTGAATTCTTAAGGCTTATACAAAACTTTCGGGCAGATATATAGACCTCAACAGACCTTCACACAGGTGAATCTTATCTTTCCTGTTTATGCAATGGGATTATTTATTACATCATCACAGGATTGCATATGAGCCCAGGCAAGATGCATCAAGAATTAACACAACGATCCTACAATTAGCTCAGTGTTTTATACAGAACACTACTGGATATGCAATCAGGTCTTTTCAAAATAAATAATTAATTTACTTAGAAAAATAGTATCAGTGGCAGAACAAAAGGCACTAAAGGAATTCTAATTGTACAGAGGAATCATCAGACCAGGCATAGGATTGCTAAAAGACACTAATCCTTCAACTTACTGTTACACCAATACTAAAACCCAAAAATTTCTACTTACAGTCAAAGTCAAAATCCCCAGTCCAAGCCTTAGCTCAGCAATGAGCATTTCAAGCACAACAAATGGCAAATAAAAGGATGGCAGAAGAAGGAAAGAACCTGTCACTTCACACTGTATTAGAGACTCCCGTTCAAATCAGATTTGAGGCACTGGACTGAATTAATTTGATGGCACTAACTCAGTAGACTGTTGTGCACCAAAATATTGTGCTGATAATGAGGTATTTTGGATTTGTCGCTAGTTAGAACTGGGTTACAGCCAGAGTTCATGGGAACACATTATTTTTTCATTTGAAAAAAGAACAGAGATTCTCTTCAGAGCCCCATTCTAAATTAAGGCAATCTTATAGTGTGCCTTTGACACACCAGTGCCTAATTCCTTTTTTTATTTTTTAAATGATTCATACCCAGCTGAAAGCTAAAAAGTGAACATTGGACCCGAGTCCTTACTGCATTTCTAGTTTCAGTATTCTAATATAAATCTCTTTAATTTCTGGCCACCATCTTACAACTGGAGTCATAAACTCAAACCCTACTCTCTACCAGGTGCGTTTTCTCTCTACTCTTCCTGAAGATACATACCAATGCTTAGGTTTTTATAAGGACAGAAAAACATTTTTCAGCTTTTTTTTTTTTTTTCCCATGTCAGGGACTATTTGATAAATGGTTAGAAGTTTTGCCAGCTTAGCTTTATCAGTTATTGGTGCAATTTCTTTGTGCTGACATGGCTATGCCAGCTACTGCCTATGCAATTAGATACAATTATACTAGCAAGAAAGTCTTCTGCCATTCAAGAGCTGGAATAAGCTAAATCAGAAAAGTGACTTTTTGCCAGTAGGAATGGTACTTTTAAGCATAGTAAAGGCCTAAAGCTCAATATACTCACCCCTTTAATTGAGGGCTGAGAGAGCCACTAGCTTCAGCCACAAGATAGGGCATTAATCCAGTAGTTCCAGAGGAAGTCAAATCCTCCAGGAAATAGAGATAGAAAAGAGGCAAGTCCTAGTAAAGTATAAAAAGCCAAAAAGAACATTTCCCTTTTCATTTTCAAATGGAAAAATCCCTTCAAAAGGCTAACTTTATATATAATGATAAAGGAGCAGTAAAGAAAGGATTGTATTTTGGCAGTGGATTTTGCAGTTCACCTGTAAGTTTCAGAGCTCACAAAGCACTCTCCCAAACTACCTCTGCTAAAATCTCTCTAAAGGCAAGATGACAGAGAAACAATAATGGGCAGGTCAAAAGAGACTCTTAGGGATTCTCCAGTCATTAGTTTCCTGAAGTGAATTGCAGTTATTTTTATGAAATTAGACAATTCTGCCAAAAAAAATTCCCCATCTCAGGCTACCTACCCTACATGTAACATGGAAGTAGGTTATACGCTTAGATCCAAGTAGAATCTATACCCAGTGCTGAAAATACATAAATGCCAAATTTGAGAGGGTAAAGTAAAATCTCAGCCATTTGGAGGATGTGCAGATAATATCTAAAAGAAAACTGAACCGGGCCTTAAAAATTCCAGAACAAAGGCAGGTAAAAGGTTTGTATTCGGTCATCCCTAGCAGGCTGTCCAGTGAGAAAATCTCTTCTTTGACATTTGAGCACACTTTTCTGCATTGCGTGCTGCATAACAGAAGCTACGTGATCACTGTGAGCAACAAAGAACCTAGTGGAAGCACGCTTCATGGAACTGCCAAGCTAGGGAAAGAAATTATTTTCCAAGAGTACTAGGCTGTCATGAACAGGGGTGGGAAAAAAAGGACACAACACTGAAAAAAACTCTATTTTTCACAATAAATAGGCAGAAAAATTTTGTATAACAAAACACACGGAAGCAAATCCCAAAATTCCTCCATTAGCTGAGAGAAAAACTTTGATTTCAGTAGATGCAAGCCTCCATAAACCCACATGGTAACACACTGTTCTGAAGCAGATTTCTTTATGAAACTTTAGTACCAGCTCCGAGAAATAGAGATGGTTATGTATGTGTTCAGACACTATAGCAACAAGAAACTCAATTTGGATAAAACAGCTCTACTACCAAGTTAGCACAAACCAAATAAAACATCTGCCTGTTTTGAGTGCTTAGCTAGCTATTGTTACTACTGAACTGAGTCATGTCTCTATTATATTCATTCACACACCACTATAAGAGTAGAAATTATTTTATTCCCTTTTTACTTGATGTGAGGCCTGCAAAAGCTAAGTCACCTGCTCAAGGTCACAAAGAAAGTTCCTTTTACTTTCTCCTCCCTGTATCTTATAAGACCTGAAATGAAACTCTGCTGATTTATATTGGAGACAGCAGCATCCCCTCTGCTCCTCCTACTCTCTGTCAGTGGGACCATCAGTTCTTTGGGGGGATTGAAACTTAGCTCAGAACTTGGCTCAATGCAAGGACATGTGGGTGTTATCTGGCTGTACTCTCTGAGTCAGATATATGAGCTAATCATGCCTTTTGCCCTTGCACTTTTTGAAACTATGAGCTCAAGGTGCTAACAGCCTGGAAGCACCACATTCTGACTGCCCAATCCTGGTCTTTGATTGCTGACAACTTAAAATAATACTGCTTAAAAATATGTACGTACAGAAGAACATTACTTTCACTACTACATGCAAGGCTTACTTAAGCCACATTTGCCTTTGCCTCCCTCCACAAATAACCCTGGTTGAATATCTCTCCTTTACATTTATAAAGAATCTTCTGATGTGACTGACCACGGCGGTAACTGACATATAATATGAATCTTCCCACTGTTACCCATTCCAAGATGTGCAGCTGAATAAAATTCCACTCAGTCAGACATAAAAATCAAATTAGAGGAGTGTGCTCCGAAGAGAATGAACTAGATTTGAAACAAATAAAACAGTCCATAATTCACTTTTAATGGGATAAGCTCACTAAAACTACACTAATCAGAATCCTAACAAGGTAAGGTGTTACACTGCAAGTTCCCACCTCCCAGTTCAGTGTGCAGTACAGCAGCAGATCTTCAGTCACATGAGGAATTTGCCCCACGTACAAAGTGACTAAGTGTGGTCTTTTCAGTGGGGATATGTTCAGCAGAGCATTCCTGTTATTAATTCCTGTTATTCTGTTATACAGAGCATTCCTGTATACCTTATGGCTATACAACGAATTTTGCTCGTGCCACGCATGTTCACAAAGACCTTCACCCATCTTTGAAAGTCTTTGGTTAACAGACAACAGAGCCCTGCAGTATTACTCAATGGCTCAGAAAAGAACTAAAAAAATGCTCCATCTTCCAACCGCACAAATTCAGAAGGAAGGTAATGACTCAAGCACTGGCTAACCCTGAAGGAACATTCCCTATGTTCGGATTTTTATTGACTGTAAGTATTCAAGACCTTGGGTTTGGATCTAATTTTAAGACAGCATTTTTCATCAGCACTGCAGCTCACAAATGTGAGAATGCCCAAGATAAGGAGAAAGTATGATCGCCTGCTTTGTAGCTACTCTTCAAAGTCTCAGGATGTCCCTGCTTGTGTGGTGTATGAGAGCTGATATGTTATAAGCCAAGGTGCCAAGGCTACAGGGCATGGATAAATCAGAAACAAGAAAAAAGTTCAGTAATTTCTGTAACACAGGACATCTCCCTATGCCTTTTTTAAAGTAAAAGTCATTCTAAAAAACCCAACATTCACAATTTTGCATATTCGATACTTCTCAGTAAGTGTACAATACATGAAAAAAAATGCCCCCCCGACAGTTTAAGAAAGCTCTTTTTGTATGGGAATTTAGGGTCATGCTGGGTTGTTCCTGCACTGCCAGCAATTGAAACTTTCTGACTGGAATGCAGAAAATCTTTCTTTGAATCACGTGGCATGGACTGTAGCATGCTTTTACAGCTACATCAATTTTAAAGAACTAACAGGTAAGAAATAGTGAAAGAACTATAATAAAAAGGATTTAGATTAGATGCTAGGAAGAAATTCTTTGCTCTGAGGGTGGTGAGACCCTGGAACAGGTTGCCCAGAGAAGCTGTGGCTGCCCCATCCCTGGAGGGGTTCAAGGCCAGGCTGGATGGGGCTTGGAGCAACCTCGTGTGGTGGAAGGTGTCCCTGCCCAGGGCAAGGGGGTTGGAACTTGATGTTTAAGGTCCCTTCCAACTCTGTGATTCTATGACTGGGAGAAGGTGTGACTTATGCAAGCAAACACAAAATGGGGAATACTAGTAAGTCTGGATCCATCAGCTCCTGCTGAACATATAGGGGGTCTCTCCTGCTGAATATATAGGTTGTTACACCAAGCAGACACAGGCCAAGTCATCAGCAATTCCCCTGATCTTGCAAATGAGCAGAGGCTGACTGGACTGAACTAAGCTGACTCCCAGGAGAGACCGAAAAGGAGACAAAAAAAAAAAAAAAAAAGGGTTGANAAAAAAAAAAAAAAAAAAAAAGTGTTGAGTGCCTTCTTTAAGCATGAGGGAATTTACCAAAAAACAAACAAAGAAAAATAAAATAAAATAAAAAAGAATTATCAGACCTTATGAGGAAGCAATGCCTTATACACTGGCTGTTATATTGACTAGACAGCCAATCCAAAGCAAGACAAATTATATTGAAGGGACAAAAAATAAAAGTTCCAGAAATTGGAGCTAAATTGCTGCTGTTTCTTATAATGGTAAATTTCACTAAGGCTGAAGCTCATACTCTGTTTAATAAGGACACTCTGCCCAGAAGGGGGCCCAGTGAAGCAACCCTCCTGGCGCATACAGCTCAGCTCCCTCCGCAAAGTTAGCACTACTGCTCTCCATTCATTTCCATCTGCTGGAGGTGCTCCTCAGGCTTCCTCCTTCACCACAGGAGTTCAGAACATGCCAGCATCTGTTTTGTAAGTTATTAGCAAACATTTTGCTTCAGTGAGTATCAGTGTACTTCGCAAAACAGATACTACAATCATACCATGTTGCATGTATATAGGAAAAGTTAGAGAAGAGTAGATTTAGGTCAGATATTAGGAAAAATTTCTTTACTTGAAGGGTGGTGGAACACTGGAACAGGTTGCCCTGAGAGGTGGTTGAGGCTCCTTCCCTGGAGATACTCAAGGTGAGGCTCAATGAGGCACTGGACAACCTGGGCTAGTTGGGGGTGCCCCTGCGACTGCGTGGAGGTCAGTCTAGATGGCCTTTGAAGGTCCCTTCTGGCCTGGATGATTCTATGAAAACCAGTCCAAAGAACAATAAAATGACTCATACAAGGTTATCCAGACACTCAGCAGCAGAAGGTGTCAGCTAGTACACTCGGCTTGCAAGCCCTACACCAATGACCAGTGGGACATACTGACCTTTGAGGAAAAGCATCAGGGGACATTCTCCATCTCTGGTTACCTCCCCTTACTCACACTCTGCTACATAAAACCCCTGTTTCATTCACTGTGGAGGACTCAAAAATACTGTGGCAAACCCGAGAAGAGCTCAGAAATCTCCATGGTAAAGCCCTGAACAGAATGCAGAGGATGGTATTTTTGGCCTTTATTGTCAATCTCACTGAGGGAGACCTTGGTTTCAGCATTTTTGCACAGGAAATTGCTTGAAGTAAGGACAAAAAGGATCTCATTAACAATTCTAGATATAATAACCAAATTTCTTAAAGACAAACTTCTCTAAAAAAAAAATTAAAAAAGCAGAGTTGCAGGAAAAGAACAGCTTCATAGACAAAAAGATTGTGCCAATGGCTAGTATAATGATGCAGGCTCAAATACCTATTATTTCAAAGCTTTTCTTAGATAGGCAACTTAGTATCTCTATCATTCTGTTTTTCACTTCTAAATAAGAATAATAGCTAAGTGAGAACACACCCAGGATAAGGCAAGGTATGCAACAGAGACTGTATCAAAATCTAACAGATCTGGGTTCGTGCATGTGTGAAGCACAGCAAATTTGAAGGTATTTTTGCTACACTTCAAGCTAACAAATTATTTCACTGATAGCATTTCAGTGCTATGCAATAAAGAATACATTTTTCCTAGAAAAGGCATAAATAGCCATGCATTACCTTCAAATGAAATTGTATACCTATTTTTTTTTCCTATGGAACATTAAAGAGAGACAAACCCTGCCTTGATAACATCTGCTGAGCTTCTTCTCAGGACAGAAGGAGCTTCAGAGTGCATTCTACTCTCCATTGAGTGACAGCCAATGTAAGTATCAAGATCGTTATTTAAGACCAAGATGTTAAAATCAGTAGAGCCAGCAAACTGAAGCTATCCCTACAGTCACCAGAGAGAAGATGAATTTCCCAGTTTTGCACCTATGGTTGAAGCCCAGAGACAGTCCTATCTTGTTATATTTGATAGCAACATTTGCACTACTCCTTGATACTACAACATAAATCTTGTTGGTATCTTTGGGGTTAAGGGACATCTGATAGAGTTAAAAAAGATAAGCTATCACAAAAATTACATTTTGGGAAAAGTTTAGCACAAGTCAAACAGCCCAGACAGCAACATATCTAAATCACACAAACTCTGTAGGATTCCTTCTGCCAAAAGCCAAGCAAAGTACAAATGGAATCAAACAAGGACTTTCCTTCATGTTCTGGTCATAATAGGCATTTTTTAAAGGACAAACCTTACCAAAAGTCTAACGTTGACTTGAAGACTAATCTATGACATAAGTAAACTAAAGCAAATCTTAAATTTTATTTTCCAGAGTTGTCCAGGTATCACTAACCAGGATATAAAATTAAACTAATCAGATGCTATTTGTTCTCTTTCAGTGAGTCAGTGCTGCCATCTTAAGCTATCTAAGGGGCATGCAAAAGAAGTTCAGTGTCGTGCATCCAAACAACATTCAGGAAGCACATCTGAGCAGACACAATGCAGGGTAAGTCAGTCAAACATGTTAATAAGATGCAACAACATAATGATGCTGCCGTACCTGAAGAAGCAATTCTTTCTCTATCACTTCACCTGTCTTGGTGATAAGCTGCTTCTGTAGCCTCTGTATCTTCTGAATCAACTCATAGGTACTTGGGTCACTGGCCTAGACAAGAGTAAAGCAGGCAAATATGATACATTACAAAAAGTTAGCGCTTCTTGCTTGCAAAAGAAAACCGTAATATCTAACTGTCCAAAAGTGACGAATCTAAAATTGGGGTGAGGGGCTTGGGGAGCTGAGCTTGGCGCTTCTTTAAATGGCATTTATACAAGCACTCCTAAAACTGGAATCTCAGCCTCTCAAAGATGAGTTAGAGCACATTCATGTTTAACACTATTACCGTCATTAATCCTTCTCAAAACATCTCATATAAATAGGAATCCTTCAGAACCTAACCCTCAAACCAGCAGAGTCTGGCAGAACCATGTGGCAGGGCAGGAAAAGAAGGTTTTATATAATTTTTAGCAGAAACTGGAACTGCCCCCTGACATACGAAGAGCAGTGCAAGTACTTCCTAGAGGAAGATTTTAGTCTTGAACAAAAGGAAGAGTAACTGCAATATAGCCTTTTGAAACAAGTTGAGGAGTTAAGATCAGGAGCTTGTAGATGTCTCTCCTTCCCTTTTCATTCTTTCGTCACTGATTGCATCTGGAGGGAGCTCTAAAGAGTAATTCTGGGAGGAGAGCAAGCAAAGTTTACTTTCCTGCCACTTTGTATCTTACTGTGGGATTCTTTAATGAGGAACAAACTCTGACTGAAGCTTTTCCCCACCCAGGGATTCACACCACCTCTCCTACATGGTTTCTCTTCTCTCAGGTATCATCTCTGGTGGCTCATAAGGATTAAACTCACACTGCAGTACTGACTCCAATAGAGTCCTGATCTGTGCATGTTTGTTTGAGCTTAAGGAACTTGGTATCTCACGGTTCTTAATCCTTTATCTGATTTTATCTAAATGGACTAATCAATTCAAGTCTAACTGGGACACTAAGACAGAGATACATGCAGTGCTCACAACACAACATAATTTCCTGAGAAATCAGGCTAAAAAGTAGTTCAGTGCCCATGACCTGCTCAGTCCCACATTTTTTTATAGCGCTGCCCAAACACGGTGCCAGTTTGCGACAAGTGCAGTGATACGAGGGTGTTTGTTCATTAGGAATTGAACCAAAACCCCATCAGGATTATTTCATATGGATCTAGCCATCTGCTGGCCTTTCTGTGTTCCAAATAGAAACCAGTGACCCAGAATGTCATTTCTCAGTATCAGTCTATTCCTACATTTGTTTTCCCAACACTGGATGTTTTGACTGGCCTGATTTCCTTTGTTGCAAGGTGCTGCTGGAGATTGTAGCAAGATATCTTTAACCTAGTTCAGCCTCCTGCATTTTATCTCCCTTTCAGCAAAAGAGCTAAACACACCATTCAACTTTAAGCTCAGCACGGAGAGATCAGAAATTAACCATCCTGCTAGTAAGCACAGCCAAAATACTCAGCTCTGCTTCTGCAGGGACCACTGCGTTACCACTCATTATTAGAGCAGCCAACCAACCTAGGCTGGCATTAGATCAGAGATCCCTGCAACACAGAAATCTCAGCTGGCTCTGACTTACTTCAAAAACATCCAGTGATATCAGTTGATGTTCATATATTTGGTCTGTGCTTGACAGATATTTTTTGTTTGTTTGTTTTTCCCCTTCATTTTGTGGATTCAAATAGCATGAAAACTTAGATTTGGTTTTTACATAACTGACAGTATCTGGAATGGTTATCTTCAGGAGCCCACCACTTCTTTTTCTCACTGATGCAGTTTACCTTCTGTCTATGTGTGTCCATTCCCCAGTCTACCTGTTCCACGACCCTTTCTAATTCTACCTTTCTTCCCACATACTTCTCTCTAACTGGTGAGAGAAGGATTTTATCTTTCCCAAATCATCCTCTTTCTCATTGTCCATATCAGGGAATAACCTCCTTCTAAATTCACCTTACGCGTTCTTTACTCCCTTTAGCATGCGAGTGCCTCTTTACAAATCCCTCTGCAATTTTTCATTGAGAAAGTGACACAAAAATAATACTGATTGCATTGTGCAAGAAAACCATTCAGAAGTTAACCACTCCACTGGTACTATGGAAATTTCAGTCTGTCTGCCTCTGTGTAATTTGCATAACAGTAAACTAAATAGGCTTTGTGCTGTGTCACTGATTTCGTAATACTAGCTTTGGGAACTTGAAATGCTGAGACATCACCTCTAATTTTCTCCATCTGTGAACATTCAAGGGGTTCTCCAGTTCTTCTTCCAAAACTTTGCACCGAGTCTGTTCCCTTAATAGTTCCTTCTGCATGTAATGAACCTCCTGTCTTAAGACCAGCAGAAAACAAAAAGATAAAAAACAACACACCAAAGCCACATCAATGTAACCAAAGCATTTACAAATGTTAACAAACCATTCTCCGATGCACTACTGCACTGGCAAAGTGACTCTTGTGATTAATAGAAGACACTGATAGCCCGAGAGAGGTGGAACCACAAGATAACATAGACATTTTTATTCACTTTAGTAAAAATGGTTCAAAAAAGGGACTTTTCATCAGTTCCTGGGGCATCTAAGTCCACAGCTTACCGGATCTTACTGCCCACATCTTCCCATGTACATAAAGGCCAGAAGGACAGTTAATTCATCTAGACTTACCTATAAATCGGCTATGGAGTCATACCCAGTTACCCCTGTATTGAATCTGACAGCTTGTGTTTGAAATAAGGTTTTATATCTATGTGGCTCACACAACCCAGTAAATAAAACACACTCTAGGACCTAAGTATGATGGGCACTGTTCTTTAGAGAACTTAAATTTGATTTCCTTTCCTCTTACTACCTCTCTTCAAGGAAATTTTGCGGATGATCTGCTGCTGAACTTAAAATTAATTGAGGACTCCCAAGATGCTTTGACAGCTATGCTCCTATGGTGGAGATGGAGGGCTTGGGGGGCAGGATTCCCATTGCCACTTGGGTGGGGGGATCCTCTAAGTTCTCCAAAGGGAAATCATGGAATCATCAGACTTGAAAGGGACCTGTAGAGATCCTCTAGTCCAACTCCCCTGCTAAAACAGGATTGCCCAGAGCACGTCACTCAGGAATGGGCCAGGGATGGGGGGGGGAAGGGGAGGAGGGGGGAGGATCCTCCACTCCCCCACTGGATCGTTTCCTGCTAAGCTCAGAGTTGCATTCAGCTCACTAGAGAGAAAAAGACATTTTTTCAACTGTGAGGTTGGACAAGGTTATGGAAGAAGAAAAAAAGCCCTCATCTCCAATTGGCAAATCAAGAAAGCTAATTAGCAGCACAAGTGATAAATGGAGTCTTTCGACAGGCAGTTTTCATGATGGTTTTGGACTTCATTAAAGTATGTGATTGCTGTTGCAGTTAGCAAGAATTGATCCACCCATCATGGCATATGTCGCACTATACTCAATACCGTCCCTCAGTTTCAATACAGTAACAGACTTTCAGCTGAATGCAATTGGGCAGTGAGTTCAAATCCTATTCCTGTCTGCAGTCCGTCGATGAAAACTGCAATTGCTAATGTTTTGTGCCCAGTTCACTTTTCTGTTACACCAAAATGAACTGGCATAATTCCCCTGGAGTCAATGGGACTGATCATGGACTGAAGTTAATTTGTTGCTCCAGTGCAAGCCATGGAATTATACTGGTGCAGTTTGGGTGAGGTAAGACCTCACCCAAAAGTGTAGTAGCTACATAGAATTAGTATGATGATTATCTGCTAAAACCACAGCTGTCTCTCCTCACAAACCAAGACTGATTCTATAGAAAATGACAACAGTTTTCCATCGGCAAAGAATACACCTCAAATATGGGAAGGTTAAAAAAAAAAAAAAAAAAAAAAAA
>VZRU01004765.1:242779-275529 GCA_013398155.1 Pedionomus torquatus
CAGAGAAGGAGAAGATAAATCAGGCTGGGGCTATTAAACTTCTGTTTTAAAGAAACACAACCTTCAGCAAAAATTTAACTAAATCTTTCTGAGAGCAAGTCTGCATATAAATCTGGAAGGAGAGAGCTCTGAAAGTGTGCAGGGGCTTGTTATAAATATGTCAAGTGTTCCCCATCCTCCATGGATTGCCTCCTAAAAAGTGGTTCCACTAATTTGGGCCTTGGGTACCACAAAGTAGCTCACTGAACTATGAACACCCTTTCTCCTGCTGTGTGTCAAGCTTATTTCATAGGCAGTAACTCACAGTACAATGGTAAATATGGAAACTACTTCAATTTTGGCCAAGATGTCTTTTTTTCCTTCTTGCCTCCTCCTTATTTTAGTTTTCTTAATTGCTGATAAATTGTTCTGTGAATTTAATCCACTCTGTGTTTGAGGTCAAACCAAACAATCCTCTTTTCCAAGGTATAAGGTTTGTTGATACAAATCCTTCCCATTCATAAAATGTATTTTCTGCCTCAAACTCAGAAACATGGATACAGTCACTATGGAAATGCATTCAATCTGTTTCTCTACCTGAGCTCCTCCACATTAGCCACACTCTTGCCAAGTATTCCTTTCTCACGCCGAAGTTTTTTGATCTCCAGCTTGAGCAGTCGGATGTCTTCCATTCTCTGCCGGTATTGGCTTTCACCCTTGTTTAGGACAGACTGCTGAATTTTTATCTTTTCATAGAGCAGAGCCACTTCATCATTGCGCCGAACGAGCTGGGACCCTAGGATATCTCTCTCGTTGATAACCTATGGACATGGGGCAAAGCAATAATCTCAATTAAAGTTCCTTGGTACATTCCCAAAGCATCCTAACTGTATTTGCAAAAGTCAAAATCATATGTATTAAGAGATTTCATTGTCATTAGTGAAAGAAATACAGCAAGGGCCTAATAGTTTCCCCTATTCAGTCACCTGAACAGTATAAACTGCATATTCTGTTCACTTTGTGGTCTTAACATTTTTGTTTCAATGGTACTATAAAGCTTTAGCAGCACCACATTTGTAACAGCTAAGAATCTTGGTTGTAAAAATACACTGGATAAATGAGGGAACAGAATGCAGTGTGTGCTTGAAAAGCCAAATTAGAGATTCCTACCCGGTCAAATTCCTTCTTCTGCTTCAGCCTCTCAGCATCAGCTTCAGCAATGATTTTTAGGAGTTTTCTCTCTTCTGCCTCCTGATTTTCTATAAATTGCTTGGTTTCCAGAGCCTGTTTTTTCATCTTAAGCAGTTCAGCCTGATGGAGTCAAAGAATATAAGTAAAGCACGCTTAGTAACAATTTCCCATTACATAAATCTGGGATTAAGGGTTGGGATTTTTATTAAATCTCATACATTCTTTTAGTTTCCCCAAGAAGTATACATTTTAGTGATTTATTCTTAAAAAACAACAAGACAAGCAAGCATGAAGACTCACAAACAAATGTAAACAGTGTTTTTAAAATTATGTTATACACAATAGAAATTTGAACAAATTTTTATCTTTGACAATGGCTCGAGTTGTAGTACAGGGACATCATGTTTAATTTTTTTTTTTTTTTTACATATTTGGAAAGCTTTTCAATGGAGTTATTATTCAAAGTTCAAAGCCAGTCTGGGATGTAAGAAAGGAAAATTCACCTTGCTGGAAAGGGCAAAAATCTATGCTATGTAATACAAATAACATCAACTCAGAACAGGCTTCAGACTGGAACAGCAGAATTGGTGGAGATGATGGTAATCAGGCAGGGAACAGCAAAATTAAAGGGTTTCAGCACTTTTTTAGTGGAGGTGTAGATGAGGAAGACTGGGAAAAGAGGGGCTGTCCCCAAGCGCAGGAGAAGTAACACACGGGTACATTGATAACACATCACTAACAGCAATGAGCCTGGAATGTGCCCAATAATTCTATCCTACTGTCATGAACTCTATAATTCAAAGGATGTATGAAGATAAAAACTATCTACATATAGATATATATAGATATATAGTTTTTATCTATGTATATATCTATCTATAAAAACCTAAAAACTAAGGGTTTCTTGGATCATTAGAAATTTCTATCATTGCTAGGCAATTAGTTAGAGCCAAGACAGAACTAGCTGATGACAGTCCATTTTCACAGATACGAAAACTTTCAAGCCCTGACTCAAAGACTTTGCCACAACTCTGGCCCTTATGAAGGATGATGTTCAAACTACCTTTTGGGAAAGAACATCATCCAGTGCCAAAAGAATGAGGCTGTGATGAAGGCTGCACCTGCAAAAATATTGATTTAAGACTGAAACCTCCCATCGCCATAATAAAATAGCTTGCTCCATTCTTATTTTCTTTAATAAAATTCGCATTTTCCCCTATGTGCAACACTCATCTCTCTCTTACTCAGTGTTAGATGTTCATCAGAATCCATCAGCCAAATAAAAACGCAAGTCACTTCATATTGAAATGCAATCAACACTGTGCAAAAGCTGTCTACAAATGTAAAACTGCTCATGCGTTTGGCATTGCCGGATAATATTTTTTTAATATATCAAAATTCTATGTTCTCCTTATGTCACAAAAAATATGAGTTGTAAACAAGAAATGGTATTAGAAGTTGGCAGCAAACATTCATATAAACAAATCTCCTCACTGGAATGCACTAAGTTAAAATAAATCTGAACTGCCTTGTATAGTAAAGAACATAAATACTTTAGGACACACAAAGGCCCCACAGGCTAACAGGACCTTGAGTGAGATTAAATATGCTAAAAACTACAGTATGAGGGTCCGTGTACAATAGGTAGGAGAAATGGAAGTGAAAAAACACAGTCACTGTGCATGCAGAGAAACAGTCGGGTCTGAAACTGCTGTAAATCAGCACAGCTCACGAAGTTGGTTCAGAGAGTTTGTGAGAACTGGAAAACAGTGAGCAAGAAAGAAGAATTTATATGGGAACTGTGCCAATATCTCAAACCAAATTCTTTTCACACTCTGAAATATTAGCACACATGAAGAAGTTGGTGGGTTTTTTTTTTTTACTTTTTCTAGAGATGGGAGGAAAATAATAGTTTTTTAAAAAGGTCTAACTGGGGCTGGACAGAGAATACTGAAATAATAAGACAGAGACTTTACATACAGGTTTCTAGAAAATGCTCAAAAAAAACCTCAAACAGACATGCATGAACATCTATGAAAATATACAAAAGCATTTGACAGCAGCTCAGACCTGGAGGGCCATAGTTCTTACATCTTTCAAATATATATTTTTCAACATTCGGATGCCTTGTCAAACCAGTCTGATTTGCAAGCCTGTACAAAGCCCATCTGAAAGCAAAAGACAGCATTGTATGGGCTTCAGTGCAGCTTGGATCAGGTATTCTGTTTCATTTACCATGATTACACATTTTTAAGACCTTTACACCACCTGAGACAAGCATAAGTCTGATGTCTGTATTACCTCATTCCTATGAATCCCTGTTCTCCATGATTTAGCACATTCTTTAAACTGATTTCCCAGGAACAGCTTGCTTCCTTCCTTCACATCAGCGCAAACAGAACAAATTGAAGCTGGCTTGCTACACAAATAATTGGGTTCTTTCGTGCCTGCGTCCATCAGCTTCCTCTTTGAATTCTCATCTGCTTTAGTATTCAGCAGAAACACTCAGGTAGAAGACCATGATGCCCTGAAGCCACTCAGTAACGTGGTGTCAGTGTACGGACATACTTGCTAGTGAATAATTGAGTGGGTAAACTGTGTAGCAATCATATGTTTGTTAAATGGACGGCAGACAGTTCTGAGGTGATGAGAGAGAATTGGGGACTAGTCAAGGCAGAAAACTGCACACGGGAAATGCGATCCTATTTGACTTCTCCATCACCGACAGGACTACTCTGAGGCAGATCAGGTGAAACAACACAAATGCTTCACCTTTTCATAAGGCTCTATTGACACCTTGTCATAACTGTAATGTGCTAAGAGGGGCTGAAAACTCAAGGAATCATTGCAACAAAGCAATAAATTTACAAAAGAAAAACACTGTGGAAAGTGGCAGGGGACTTTTGGGGTTTGGGGGTGGTGTTTGTCTCCTGGGTTTGGTTGTTTTTGAGGTTTTTTTAGTGCTTTGCAAAGAGAAAAAAAATAAACTGATGTGGCCACTAACTCTTCGAATCTTTTGAGATTGCAGCAAATTGGGTTGAGATATCACCACAAATCTAATAGCTTTTCTAAGGATGGGCTGCAGCCAGTACTGAGAAGAAAAAAAAGAGCTTCAAGCTCAGATATCCTTTGATTTAAAACAGATTCTTGCTGCATTATACCACAATATTAAAATAACTTTCTGTGCAGAGGGACCTACTAAAAGGCACTGCTTAACTCCCAGAAGACTAATGCTTGCTAGTCACACAGGAAATACAAGACTGAAATATAATATAATGGGGGTTGCACTTAAAAAGAGCAGGAGAAAAAAAAAATAAAAAGAAAAAGAGAAGAAAAGAAAAACTTGAATTCTAAAGGTCTATATTAAAAAGTTTGCCAGAAGCAGGCTATCCCCAAACTCCAAACTTCTGCAAGCTGGAACTTCTTAGTAAAAACGTTCAGTCATCATGATTTAAAGCTGCCAACAGACAAACCAACCTTTTTGATTATAAATACAGGGAGAGATTATATTTTTCAGATGCACAGAAGATTTGTGTAACTAATACCTCTAAAGGGTACTGGGATCTCGTGCTTCAACTACAGAATAGTTTATTGAAATACAACAAAACAACTACCACATAATGCAGTCTGTGAAATCATGGAAACTCTCCACTGTAAGAAGGTGTATGCAAAAAAGGCTCTTACTTTTAGTGATTCCTTCTCCTTCTCTGTTTGCTGCTGTTCTAGATGTGCTTTCACAAGGGCTGCTTCTTTGTCTGCAATCTCCTCTTTCAGCTGATCCACCTGATGTGTCAAAGTTTTCAGTTTCTTCTTCATTTCTGTTATCTCATCCTAATAGGGCAGGAAGTGTGATCACAGCAAGGATCAAAAAAGAGCAAGTTCATGATTAGGAGTTCAGGCTATTTTGATGCTGGAAAATGTAGCCACAGTACTTGAAAGATCCCTTGTACATATCCCGACATTACTTTTTAAACCAATAGAACAGAACAGGTTCATTAAATGACAACTGTTTCCTTATTCCAGCATGACATTTCATTAAAAAAGCATTTAAAAGATACATTGTCAAAAATAGTGACCGTCAGTTACACTTGTAACTTAAAGCGCTAGACACGTGGTCAATACAAATGAGTAAGACTCTGATCCTATCCAGCTATTTTCATGCTTCTAGTAATTTCAGTAAGGCTGCACGCAGTTGGGCACTAATGTTTGCAGAGAAGCTGATTTTGTTCAAATTAACTTACCCATAAGATACCTATATGCCTGCAAGGGAGTATAGAAAATGCTTATCTCCATTTTACCTGCACATAGGTACAAGGGGGGAAAGAGAGTGCTCAGAGGTTGAAAAGTCCCCAGTGTGAGGATATTTATCATATATTTTAAGCTTAAAACACAGAGCAAAAAGCCTGGTAGCACTGCAGAGATATTAGGTCACTAGGAATACTTCTACTCACAGCACAGGGGTGCCTGCCTGTACAAGATTAAGAAACTGTTTCAGCTCATTGCAGTGACGATGTGTTGTAACACGAAATGGAAGCTAATAAATTTAATGCGTAGAGAGACGTGCTCTTCTGAATCTAATGAAAGTCACTTTAGAAGCTATTAGTCCTCTGCCAGAGCTGCCACCTCACATCATAACCTTTCAGGTGAGTACATTTAGGTGGCTGCCCCATGCCTGGAGGGATTCAAGGCCAGGCTGGATGGAGCTTTGAGCAACCTGGTCTCTTGGGAGGTGTCCCTGCCTGGGGCAGGCGGGTTGGAACTGGATGATCTTTGAGGTCCCTTCCAACCCGAACCATTCCACAACTCAATGATTCTGCTTCAGTACAAGATCAGGGTAGCTTAGAGCTCTTCCAGCACTGTCTACCATAGGTATGGATGTACTGGACAAATGAGTGACGTTTTCTTGCATGAAATGCTTAACATAGTTAAGCAAGATCTTGAGTCATGGCAGTCTTCACAGGGCTGTGGATTCCACACTTATTTGCCAAATCAAATGAACCAGAAATAAAGGTAGCAATTTGCCATTAGTCCCACCTGTTTGCATGTTCAGTCACTCCTGTGAATGCAAAAGTCATATTAAAAGCTCTTTCCTAAATAGCCTATAAATGTTTCTAAAACTGTAAAAGATGAGAGGCATTTAATATATGCTGCCCAGACATATACCCAAATACATTCCTTATTCTGTATTTAATGAAGAATAGTAAGAACACATGATTTTTGCAAACAGGTCTCCAAATCAATTTGCTTAAACGAATGAGCTCCTAATACCAAAAGAAACCCCAAGGATGAAAGCATCAGATATTTATCTCATATTAACAGCCTACCAGCACATCTTTTCCAAGAGATTTTTCTGAGCTGAACATTATGGTACTCTGGAGACCACTAGCAAGGTGGGCAACAAGGGATCTTTACACATTAAGCAATGCAAAACTACTTACATCTAGCTTTATCTAAAGAAGCTTGTTCAAATTTGTTTTACTTCCCAAAAGGAAAAAGAATTTACTATAATTTATAAACATAACCCTCTGTTTATTTTGGGTTTTTTTGGGTTTTTTTTGTTTTTTTTTTTGTTTTTTCATGGCCAGCTGAGCTACTACTGAACTACGAATGGCTATTTTTTCACTGCTGCATACATTACCTTGACCGAAGGATCTTTTTGAGCCAGCTATCTTCTCACATGGGTCTTGCTAAAAAAGTTTTCCGGTGAGCCAAGTAAGGTATTAAAGTCTAAATGCCAGCCCCTAACAACTGGAGCCATGAACAGCATTGAGATTACCACCATATAACATTCAAAACCTGAAAAGGCTGAAGAGTTCATAGCTTCATTTTTAAACTCAGCACGTAGATGCCAGTTGTTTATAAGTAAGCAAATTTATGCTGTATATTTAGAAAAAAACCCACCTAATTAACCCCCCCCCCATCTCTGTTGCGATTTTTCACCCTTATTTCTCCTGAGAGGATCCAAACACAATGCCTGTTGATAACAGGCAGATAAAGGTCAAGTAAAGCATCCCACATGAACGGCAGAATGGTTCATTCCTAATTAAATCCAGCCCATAGCTGTGTAGGAACTTGGACAGTTCATTCCTGCCTGCTTCTCGAGAAAAACACCTACCTATTCAAATCAGAGTATAAATTTGTAAACTACTATGTTTATGTTATAAATCCTTATTCTGAAATAACCCGAGGCTGCAAATCACAGCTATCCAAGGTCTCCATCTCTGCAACAGCATCTGTGTAGTATTTTAGATCTTTATATCAGAATAACAGAACATATCCTTAAGTGATCTGTTCTCTTCCTCTAGTATTGTTAGTGAGATCCCCAAGGAAAAGATATGAATGGAAAGAATCATTATCTGAGGAAAATTGCATTCCCTGAAAGGATCAGGCATGGTAGAAGCATAAAGTTGTGTCAGATAATTACACTTGAGCTGGGAAAGCGTTTCCTCTGCTTTCTAAATCGTGATTCACAGTAATGTGCAAAGGCACTCGGGGCTAAGGCAGTAATCTTATTCCCTTTATATCATATTTCCCATATACACAGACAACACCTAAAGAGATAAAACAGAGTGGGGCCAGTATGGAAAGGAAAAAGTTTCTCCTCTGATAGGGTTTTATGATTCCATAGCTCAAGCACACCATGATTTTACGTGTGGTTTGAAGCAGGAATATTGCCACGTGACCGTGGACTCCTATTTCCAGTCCAAATATAAACTGTCCAGATGAAGTGTCAGGGACCTAAAACATGCATTTTCCCAAAACACAGAGGAATGAAGAAACCACTTCTGCTATTTATGCAGTAAGCTTCCCTTTTAACAAATTAAAGTTAGATCAAGGAAAAAAACAAAAAACCCACCAAACAAACAAACAAAACAAAACAAAAAAAAACAAAAAAAAAAAAACAAAAAAAAAAAAAACCAAAAAAAAAAAAAAAAAAAAAAAAAAAAAAAAAAAACAAAAAAAAAAAACACCAACAAAACAACACAAACAAGAAAAGAGAAAAACATGAGGAAAAATCATATTCTCCTACCTTAGCTTCAACCAGATTTTTACTGTACAGGTTCCTCTCTGTTCTCACAGTTTCACAGCGGTTTTGTTGCTGTTTTAATTTAATTGCAGACTCTTCTATTTTCTTCTCATAGTCACAAATCTGTATTTCCCGTATTTCAATATCTTTCAGGTGCTGTAGGACCTGGAGCAGAAAGAAGGAAGTGAGCATGATTAAGCTACCATCACAAGATTATAAGCATGGGCAGAGATTGTGATTTTCTTCTAAGATGACAAGTTCAAGTTCTTGTGATAAGAAGTTTTAGCTACAGCTAAAAATTGCTTCAGTCCAAGTACAAATTCAACCTTTCTAGATTGCTTATGAGGGACAACATTTTATTTTAATCTCATACTTTTTTTTTTTCCCTCAAGACTAAAACTTAAAGATGTGCACATATTTAATTTCAAAACAAGCTAGTGAAAATATTGCCACTGAGCAGGTTCAACAAAATGAATATAAACAGCTTTCATCAAGAACAGCCTCAGGTTCTGTATAGAGCACAGCTAGACTTTTGTTGTTCTGGATGTCAGCTGTATGATAAAATGAATGAAACCACCCGGGGCAGGGGGGTTGGAACTTGATGACCTTTAAGGTCCCTTCCAACTCTAACCATTCTATGGTTCTATGAAACTAAATGTTTTTCCAAGAAGCCCTGCAGGTACTCCTATATTCTAACCCAACTTTTTTTTTTTTTTTTAAATGAACTCATGATCACAAACTGTTCATATGTAATTACAATAATAACGCCAGTTAATGTAACTTACACTTGATCTAAATAAGCAATCACTGTTAGTTCCTTCTATGAAGGATTAGAAATAAATGACAAAGATTACCTAAAGACAATGGAGTATTGTAGACTGTAGAAAGAAGATGATCACATGAAGTATCAATAAAAATACAAAATTTTATAAACACCTTCATTAAACAGTTACCATTGTAACAATACGTAAGAATTGCTACGGTAAAGAAGCAAAACTACAAATATTTGCTAATCCTTATGGTGGGCTTCCTAAATATTTTTTAAAGTGTAAGAACTTTCCTCCTGCCGTACAAAGTTGCAAAACAAGGAGCATAAACAAGCGGTATTCAAACAGATTCCAGCTTTACAAAGAAAGATTAAAAGAAATAAAGAAGAAAACAAAGGAGTACAGACATCAAGAACATAATTTTTCAGGTTCACTGCCCAGGGGAGAAAACAATGCCACCTTTAAAGCTGGGAAAAAGACCAAGCTTTAAAGAAAAAGCCAAGGAACCACATAGGCAAAAATAAAGGAGAGAAGGCCATTTGCAACTGTTTTATGCCTAGTTCTCCTGACTGTTTTTGAAGGTTTGTTTGAGCTAAGATTTATGTTCATATGTCAAAGCAGAAGAATAAAAATTAAAAAAACAGAGTTTACATCAAATAGTCAATAACTGCAAACTTTGTGGTTGACAACATTGTCCCTTGTTTAGTAGTAAAACACCATCAAGTCTAACTATGTGGCAGGAGCTTAACTGATCATTCTACAGGTACCTCCAACTAACTATAAAGACAGGGGACAGCTAAATATAGAAACTCTGATTACAGCAGCAGGAATACAATTCCAGCAGATTTGTAGCTGAGAATCCCAGGAACTGCTCATACTGCAATACAAAAACACAGTCCCAGTTTGTAACCTATTCCTGCCTTTTCCTCTTCTATTAAAACAACCTGCCAATACTAATAGCAGGGAGAAGAAATCAATAAGGCACGTTTTCTATCTGCGCCACAGTGATCATAGGCAGGAGTAAGATTTGGATGCAGGCGACACATTTGTAAGATTTTACTAAGTTTTGATAAAATATAAGTGCAATAAGTATGCAGACTAAGTTTTGAGTTGTGTTCACAGGCTGGATGCTGACTCTGCTGCTTCAGGAATGATTAAACACAAATAATTCTCCCTTATAAATACGGAAAAGATACATGCAATGTTTCCCAACTGAGCCCTTAGGGAGGCCGAGCATCCTCAGTTCTGATTTAGTTGATAGCACACTACACCTCTCAGATCTGGCAGAGAGGGCTCAAAGCCAAGCAAAGTATTCAATATTCATACTTCTGTACTCTCATAAGTTTGTTTTTTTTTGTTTTTTTTTGTTTTTTTTTTTTGTTTTTTTTTATCTGTACAGTTAATTATCACCTACTGTTGGTTACCTGTTTTGTTCAGTGAACCTACTCAAGATCTTGGTAACAGGGATGTCCTTATCTGCTTACCTTTATTTAACCACTCTGAGAAGTGCTGCCATGATCTTCTGTTGAGCATTAAGTTTTCCAAAGGATTATGTCAATTTAAAAAAGGCAGTATATTTCCTAATTTTCCTGGATATAGTATTAAACTGTAGAGTTAACATTGTAAACGGCTCTCTTTTTTTGAAAAAAAAAAAAAACAAAGTAATAAAAACTGGTTTTGTGACCTCTCATAGGGCAGTCAGGGAACAGTCCAGGTGAGCCAGAACGGTATACTTCACTGCTTCCTTTTCAGCAGCTGAAATCTTCCACAAGGAAAGTAAAATTTCATCATCTAAGAATTTCAAATTAAAAAAAAAGAAATACTCTGCAAGCATTTGTAGTTCAGTAATTACAGGCTACACAACAAAGAGCAAAGAACCAAATTTTTCTTCTCATTTGTGCTGGCTAATTTAAAAGCAAGACCATTCAACAAGTGACACTGGCTTAAAAATGGTACAAATGAGCAGTCAGCCAGGCCAATAATTAGGCCAAGTCTAGTGCGAATTCTCACCACTAAAGTCTTTCACAGTTGCAAAGTCCGTTCATCAGTTACTCAGTAGTAAATGATGATTTTGAAAGAGGAATTCTGCAGCTCTAGAGATTCTGTCCTGCTGTAAATAACCTGCCACCTTTCAGAGCCAGCATGACTCTGCCTGCCTTGCAGGTGTTCCAAGAAGTCTTTGGACTTAGATGGCTTTGGCTCTTCCCCAGCTTTTACTCAATTCAGGAGGTGTGCAGCAAGCTCCTTCAGAGCCAGCTTGATGGCAAAAAGGTGACAGAAGAGCATTGAATGGCCATATGATTATTGCCCATCAGTAGCTCATTCCCCACCAGCTGTGAATCGGCTTCAGTAGTTTTGTCAGTTTCTCAAGTCTGAATAGGCCAAATAGCGAACCTAAATATTACCTAGCGGATATAATAATCCTACTGATCCTATAATCCTTCTACCCTGTGTTTTGTCCTGTCCTACCTTTCCAAACAATGACTAATTTCACGTAGGGAACCTCTACAGGGACAAGATTATTATCTCACATATTCCTATTCTCCAAACTTCTCCTGCTGCTCTTCACCTGCAAGCTGAGTCAGGAATTGCCACTCTCATGAACCACAGATGCATCCAAGTAATTTGGAAACTTGCAATCACAACACAGGCAATCATTATAGAAACAGCTCAAGTGTCATAACCCATTTACCAAGGCTCTGCCTTATAAGATGTGAAAGGTTGAGAGAGGTCATTCTCCCCCTCTGCTCTGCACTGGTGAGGCCACAATTGGAATACTACCTCTGGTTCTGGGCTCCCCAGTTCAAGAGAGACAGGGAACTGCTGGAGAGAGTCCAGCTTAGGGCAAACAAGATGCTGGTTGGAGCATCTCCCCAATGAGGAAAGGCTGAGAGAGCTGGGACTCTTGAGCCTGGAGAAAAGAAGGCTCCGGGGAGATAATCTTCATGCTCAGAAGGATCTGAAAGGCGGGTTTGAAGGAGGATGGAGCCAGACTCTTTCCAGTGGTTCCCAGTAACAGGACAAGGGGCAACAGGCACAAGCTGGGCCATAGGAATTTCCATTCAAATACAAGGATAAACTTTTTTCTAGTGAGGGTGTCAGAGCCCTGGCAGAGGCTGCCCAGGGAGGGTGTGGAGTCCCCTTCTCTGGAGACCTTCAAGCCCCTCCTGGCTGCAGCCCTGAGGGATGTGCTCTGGGCAATCCTGCTTTAGCAGGGGAGTTGGGCTGGATGATCTCCAGAGGTCCCTTCCAACTCTGATAATTCTGTGATTCTGTGAAAACTTGCACCCAAAGTGCCAGGGGGAAAAAAGAAGGAAAAAAAACCCAACAAAACAAAAAACAACCAACAAGCAAATATTTGTCAATTTCACCCTCAAAATATTGTGAGCAACCCTAATCAGAATTGAAAGTAAGAGCCTTGTAGTTGAGTGTTATGAATTACTCCCTGGCCCTAGTTTACAACCTTCTTACCTCATATCTATACTGTTGAAAATGCAATATGAGGGAAAGATGCAAAATATGACTTCATTGCAAAGACAAATCTCACTTTGGTGGAATATTATTCCAAGGAAATGACAAAAAGTATTCCAGACAAGGCAGCATATACCATTCAAGAAATGATTTAGAAGTCCCTGGTCACATGAAGATAGAAAGGATAATTTTAAAGTGAAAGGACAGCAAATAACTTGTGAGTTGAAACAGCTTGAAAGCTAATCCCAGTAAATCAATGAGCTTCTAGGAGGGCCCTTCAATGTGATCTTCAGCAGTTAATGGAACATGTTACAACCATGTTCCTGAGCATACCGCCAGGAATAAAGTTGTACATAATAATGCGCAGCAGGAAACACAAATTTTATGCAGTGTTTCTCTGAAGCTGTTGCTGGAAAACTTTTGGTTTGCAGACTTGGTTGAACACCTTCAGATGTTTTCACATACTAGGAGTAATCCTTCGAAATGCTAAATCTCTTACAAAGCTGTGAGCTCTCACTGGCCTCCATCTGAGGACACCAGTAGTATGCAAGATAAGGTCCTTTGCAGATAAGACAGAACAATCAAAGAGTAATTTCCAGCTACATACAAAAGTTTCAACTGTGGAGCTCAGGTATAAGAAGTCAAAGGCCTTGGTTTGCAATTCAGCCCTAGTTTCATTTCCCAAATGGTCGCTGAATGAGAGAAACACATGGATGAACTCCAACTCTCTCATAGAATACATACCCAGTGATAAGGTTCCCCCAGAGAGACATGAAACAGCAGTGGGGAGCATGCACTGACAAGAAGCAATTTTTGTAAACTGTGAAGACAACAGATCTAAGGTTCCTCCTACCGGCACATTAGGAAACAAATATATCATCTTCAGTTTAGAGAATAAGATAGGAAAGAACCACTTACACAAAAGCTGCTCCTACCTTCTGTTTGAGCTCACTGGTTTCATTGATAAAACCATCTCTCTCCTTCTCCAGTTGGTAAATAATCTTCCTTTGTTTCTGAGCTTCATTCTTATAATTTTGGATTTCTTCTTCCAATCTCCTTTTTGACTGTTCATGGAGCTTCACTAAATTTATTTGCTTCTCAGTGGTGCTGCTAGCCTTGATCAAGTTCTACAAGGAACACAAAAAGACTCGAGATGAAAAAACAATGCTACCACCACTATGATAAAAACATGCCACTGTCTAAGTGGATTATGGACTTCCCAATGTTATCACCCTTTACCTAATTTGTTCAATTGAAATACTTGAGCCTTAAAAGTGATTTTTAAAATAACAAACAAACAAACAAAAAAAACAACTCTAAAGGAGCTGCTAAGTAGTGCTTTTTATGATTTGAGGTTAAAACACTAGTGTCTGTATTACAAAAAAAAAAAAAAAAAAGGATAGGATTGTTTACAAATGGATATAATTAATGACTAGAAAAAACTTACTTGATTTAAGGCATTTAGATCACAAAGCATGCCAACAGCCAGTAAAATAAATAGTAAAGCTAAACACCCTCCCTCATGTCCTAAACAGCAAGTTCAAACTGGAAATTAACCAAGCTTGGTTTAAGATCACACATAAGGATAAAACAGAAAACACTGATATCATCTTTCTCAAGAAATCAGCCTTCTGGTCCCATTTCAAAATTTCTTTCCTTAGACAAAACAGCTGTTTTTCACCCACTAAATCTGAGCCTCTGCTACAGTCAGGACACAGGCCAGTGAATCCATACCAAGTCAAGCGCTTCAGAAATCATCTTTTAGCATTGGATTTACTAGACTACACTTCAGGAATGCCTGTAAATGTGAGATGCTGTCCTGCAGCACAAGAGAACCTTGGGCTGACAGAAAACAATCAGGATGAGAAATGAACCTAAAAGCAAAGATTAGTCTGAACACAGCCTGCCGTGCATCCACATTTGGGGTTATTATTTTACTAGCAAAAATTTAAGTTTACTTAGATTAGTATTAAATTTCACATGCTACAGAGTGTAAAAATACAGATGAAATGAGCTGTTTGGATATCAAGTAGCGGTAAAGCTGAACGCGTGTGGCATTTTTTAACTCCCTGAAGGTTTGTATGTTAAAACTTAGAAATCTTTCGTATGTTTATGGGTACTAACATTATTTCAACGCACAGACAAGAAGCAGTGCAAGCAGCTGCTTAAGGAAATCCAAATGCTTTATTTAATATTATTTATTGTACAACATTTCTTTGTTTCTGTGTTTAAACTACAGACTTTTCATTCTCAAGCTGTGATTTGTTTATCACTATTACCAATGCAAGCTCACCTTGCTTAGCATATCCCTTTCCCTCACAAGCTCATCTACAGCTTTCTTGTCAATCTCCATCTGCTTTTTGGCAGCCTCCAACTCTAGAGAAAAGGAGAAAAGAGAATAATTCCTTCTTTCAAATTGTACAGCTGTTAACAGTGTAGAAACAACTTAGTCAACTTTTAAAAAAGCCTTAATATTACATGAACAGTTCAATTAGCTGTGACCAGGTTTTGCAACCTCAGGTATTAGCTAAAGATGTTAATAATTTGGGTACTTAGAAGAACTTAGAAGAAAGCAAGGACATTAATTAATGGTATGAGGACTTACTATATTTGGGTATTCAAACCAAGGCACCACAAAGAAGTTGTATTTTCAGAAATCATGGAGCACAGTGAAAATCAGAGCCTTTTAAGAAGCTTCAATGTGAGCATTCAAAAATTGAGGAACTTTCAAAAACAGAGACTTGCAGAATTATTCTAATCCTTCTCTGTGAAATCCAGTTCTCCTTTGAAGCATAGAGATTCTCCAGGTTTCAGTGGAGTTAAAACTCTTTGCCATGGGTCAAGGTTAACACTGGACATACGCTATTAAAAAGACATTAAAAATTGGAGGTATGTGTTCTCCATATACTTTAAAATTAATTAAAGCCTGCTACGCTAATTGGAAGTCGGTAAATGCATCATGTTGGCTACATGTAACATGTCTTCTCACATTATTTGACACATGTATGTGTCAGATGTATGGACACATGTATGTCCATGTACTCCATTCTCAAGCACTCCAGTAAAGATTTGAATTTCTGAAGCTCCTCACTGGTTTCTAGTACAGACTATGACCTTAAACTGTACTAGCAAAATGCCTGTGGGAAAGCTCTTCCACCCTCCCAGGGATGCATAAAAAATAGACATGACTTTCCATAAATACAGTTATATGGAAAGATTCATAGCACATTCATCTCTTCAGGACAGAAGCTAGAAACAGGCAAGAGGAAGGAGAGGTATTTATGCCAGTCTACATCAACTTGAACTAGATAAATTTATAGCAAAGTGGGTTTTCTACCCCCCTAAAAGGGGTCTCATCAATTCATATATTTTTCTAACTTCATAATGATATTTTAGAAAAAAAAATATTCATAAAACTTTTTTTTCCCAAGATCACTTTGAAAATGTGTCTATTCTTGTTTCAAAGCATATTTAATTTTGAAATTAATTTGCATTTTAAAGTAAAAAAAATAAATAAATACATAAGACATTGGTTTTTAATGTTAAAGTATTTTGTTAGACCCAAGACACTTTCTTCCAAAATTTCCATTTGTCAAAAATATTGAAAGTTCCTTCTTAAAGTTTCCCAGGTCTGCTGGCAAGTCAAAGTCTATACATGGACAGCTCTAGGTCCCACAGTAACCAACTGAAGTCCTAAACACACCAGAACTAAGCTTATCAGCTCACTTGCACATATTCATTCCCAGGCTGTACCTACTCTGCAGGATCAAAGCAGGAAAAAAGCACGTCCTAACCACGTTTGATTTCAATAAGCTCCAAGATTGCTTCTCTCTCGCATTCAGTGCAGGAGCAATGAAGGTGAATTGGGGATGGCTCTCTATGTGATATGGCACACATTGGCCCACCACAAATTTCAGTATTGTCTGTTGTATTTTCACCTCATACATACTATATTGTAAATATCCCTATAAGGTTTTAAAAAGGCTGCTGTAGATTTCAACTGTCATTTACATTGTCTCATACTAGACAATAAAGGAGAATGACCCTAAGTAGCTGCAACTCATAAATTGTGAATCCAAAGACAAATCCATCCATTAGTTAGGCACCTACCTTTCTCTAGTCCAGATATTTGATTTTTTAGGGTGTTTCTCTCATGTCCTGCATCAACTTTTTGCTCCTCAGCAACACGCAGCTTATTCTGGAGCACATCTCTTACTTTGATCAGCTTTGAAATGTCAAGGCGCATCTGAGTCAATTCATCATCTCTGGCCTACAGAACAGCAACAAGGAAAGAGTCACCAAAAGAAAACACCTCTGTACTTAGTATATTATATATATATATATACTCATTCCATGAAATTCAGGAAGCAAAGATATAAGCTGTGGGTCCCCTGAGAGAAGATAATTAGCTAATTGAACAACATTAAGAAAAATTTAAACAAAGCCTGCTAGGGCAAGGAAAATGATAATCAAATCTTATGCTGTAGGGCTGAACATGATCAATAAAGAATCCCCAGCTGCAAACCTCACACAGCACTACCCAATTAGTCTTGCAGATTAAACATGGGCAGATGTAATTTCCTTTGAAGTATTAGGGACAGTGACTGTGATGAGAAAGATATCTGTAGTGTTGCCTGCCTGCATGTCCCTAATAGCAGGCACCTGTTAGCCCCATGCCTTTTATTATTTTCAGCTTTAAAGAAAAAGCAAAATGTAGGTTTCATCTCATTTGTTATACAATCAGAGGAGAAAATAATCAATCAAAACACTGCGTAAAAATTTAAGGAACTGGTTACCAGGAAACATAGCCAATAATCACAACACAATTTTTTTCTTTCTTTTTAAGAAGTAAATACAACTTCCCCGTATAATTCAGTGCCAGTGTGAGGTTTTACAGCCATCTCAGACTACTGTGTTCCACTTATGGCCTCAGATACCGATTCTGTAAGATGGTGAATCCTGCTATGTGAGTATCCTCTGGGAGGATGTGAATCTCCTCAATTGTTACTGACAACAACCTTCAAGAGATTTATGAATACTTTCACAGTTCAGGTTGCCCAACACCATAGTGGAGGCACTCAGCACGCTGCAGGATGATGTGACAGCTCAGTGCCTATAAAAAGAGCCTCTCAGATCATGATTGGGGCTCTTAGAGACTTTAGCAATTGGCTTAATTACTAACTGGGCAGTATCTTCTGTATTTTGTTCCCAGAAGTGTGTGTCTGTGACTCTACAAGTTCCATCAAATTTTCTTCAAGTTAGAACAAGATCATAGAATCAAAATCTTCCTACTGATTTGACACTCTAGAGTCCCAAATGTAACTCGCATTTGAACATACTGTAAAGTTTTAAACAACGATGGTATAGCTAGAAATAATGCTAAAACCAGATAACCCAGAAAAGACAGGAATTCATTTCCCAAATAGGTAAAAAAATATCTTCCAGTCTGCCTAACAAAAAGCAGCAGGAGACAAGCTCCTACCATACAGCCCATTTAGGCTATAAATTAGAATCTTTTGCGTTATATTAGTCATGAATTGAGCTTTTGTTCTGTCAGTGGTTAGTTTTTCTCATTCTAACAGTTCCTATTTAATAATAATAATAAAAAAGCAAGCTCTCTATTGGCAAACAACCCTTTTTATTTAGGTGAGCTGGTTGTACTTGACTAAACCTTGATAAGATAATGCTTTTCTACCTGAATTTTCTAACCTTTAGTGCTTTAACCCCACTGATGATACAAAATAGAAGATATGGTAGACAAAGTAACAACATGGAACACTTTATCCTTTATCACAAACACTCTCTAAGTACCCTAAAAAGCATAGGCATGAATCATTTAATCCTTCCCCAAGTGAAACTCGCTTGCTTCTGAGTGGTACAAAACAACTGTTAAACAATGTAAAGTCAAGCAAGAAAACGATTTTAGATGAGAAAGTAAACACCATCTTGGTGGCTTATATTTAGCTTCCCCAACCAGTACTGTGGGGGGAAAATTTCAGTGTTGGAAGCAACTCCTTTCAGTGGAAGCTATCCAAGACACTGTCATTATAATTTATTAACATTTTTCAATGGGTTTTGGCAACATTCAGGTTATGTTAATATAAGTAAGTAAGTAAGAAAGTTCTAAGTTTCTAAGTAAGAAAGTTGTTGCTCTTATCTGAAGATCTCACAATCGAAAAAAGACCTTATGCTTGTCAAAAGTACTGTGCTTTACGAACACATTGAGTGTTTTGGGTTATGTGTTTTATGGAACACAGGTCCTCCAGCAGGCCAGGTGCTACACTTCAGCTGACAGAGTTGGAGACTGCACCCTGGTACTGCCACAGAAAGGATGGCATCCAGTTACAGACAGATCTATTCCTAAAAGTTTTTCAGATTTCCTCCAAAACTACCCATAGGGAACTAGCAGTACAAGAACTTCCCTGGCAAGACTGCCATCAGGGTGATGAGGCTGATAAGACACACGTGCCTTCTGGTACTTACTTTCAGTTCTGCTGTCTTCTGCTGGATGTCCTGCATCACCTCATCAAACATCACCCTGTGCTGCTCGCTCTCTTGCATGAGCTTATTATTTCTCATTTGAAACTGTTCAAGTTCCTTACCAGCTTTTTCATTCAAGATCTGTTAAATTAAAGGACAATCCTATTAATTCTTTTTAATCTCATTACAATATCTACATATACATGCAGACAGAACCTTCCATCTCCCCAGGAGATAAAAGCTGCTCCAGATTGTTGTCTGCTTAAAAACCGCTCTTCGTTGCTGATGAAATTACTACTGTGAAATATGATACATGTTCATATTGACTAGGGGGAATGATAAATTCTAATGAATAACACAGCCGGTGTCATTTTTTTTTTTCTGGGAGCTTAGCACGTCTCTCTTGCAGGTGGTAGATAAATATTTTACTTCTTGTTAGGCATTTGGCAAGCATCACGTAACACAACAACTTGCTACATATAATTACTGAAAATTAGTATGAATTCAAATTACTTCAATCAGCAGAGGGCAGGGACCTCTGCTTCTTAGCAAGCAAATTCTGCATTAATATGTTGATAACATTTCTCTGGGTGCACAGTTTGCTGAGACCAGGACACAACCATTTTCCTCTCTAATTTGTCTTCAGTCAAAAGCTTGGAACAGCGTTTTCGTGGTTTCTATGGAGAATATATGCTTCAGTACTGGAGCTGCCAATCTTGTGCTTGATGGGACTTCCCCTAACAGATATTACTCCAGAAGCGAGGAAACAATCATATTTTTCAGTTCAAGCATTAATGTGTGATAAACTGATTAAAGGAAGCAAAGTGGAATCTCCCTCTTCTGAACACATGCAGAAGCAAAGACAGTGTAAAAATAAGGAATACTGTTTCTTGTGTTGCACATGTCACGATAACACACTGTTTGAGGCAATTCTTTGTTGAGACTTGGACATGGGCTGGATGAAGCCTATAGCAGCTGTATAAAACCACCTTCACAGCCATGCAAGTGAGGATATTTTATTAGAAATTTCGGTGGAATAAGAGCAGGCATCACAGCCAACTACTATTCAGCCCATCCTGAATAGTGATCATGGATCCCTGCCCCACAGCCAACCCCTCATTTATATACCGAGCATGACATCTGTGGTATGGAATATTCCTTCAGACATCTTGTCCTGTCTATGCTCCCTTTCAGTTTCGACAGGAAGCTGAAAAAGTCCATGACTAAGGTAAACACCAGTTAGCAGCAACTACAATGATATGTATCATCAACCTTCCTCCTGTACCAAATCCAAAACACAGCAGCCCTAAGGAAGAAAATTAGAGCTGAAAGTAGGACAAGTAGTCTGGTTATTTAGCCTAGGTACTGCACTTTTGGGGAACTATTGGTTTCCAGGACAGTTCGGATGATTGAATGCCCCTACAAAACTTCACTCAAAAAGGTTGAAAGCAACTATAGAAAGGAGGAGGAGGAAGATTGGAGCAGAACTAGGAATTGTAGATTTAAAAACAATGTGATTGTCCTGGCAGATCATAGAGCTGGCTTCAAAGGCTGCATCAAATCAGCGATATTCAGAGAAATAATCAAGTCTTCTCTGTATCTCTTTATGTGATGTATTTCACTAAGACTCTGTGTTTACAAAAGATTGCCACAAACCTCTACCTTCACAAATTCAGGGACCTGAAGGGAAGAAAAAGCCATAAAAGTCATAAATTTACAAGACACATACAACTCCGAAAGAAGTTTCCCTTGAGGTAGGTCTGTTTTACAGTGATGAGATCTCCCCTGCCATTTCCTGAAATTGCTTCTCTGAGAGTTTCTCAAAGTCAAGAGGAATGGACTGAAAACCTGAAAACTCAAACACTCAAAGAATGTTAGGACATTCCCAAATAAAGCTTTTAGAAGCAGAATGGCGAAAATCAATCAAAACAGGTTTACAAAGACAATTCTCTGCCCTGTCTTAGAAATTTTTCCACAAGCTTGAGGGGACAGAGAAGAAAGAAGGGGTCAGATGTAAAAAGACTTCACCAATGCCATTATAGTCAATCAGTGGCAAAACTGGCAATACTCATCCAAAAGTCTCCTGTTACAATCATCAGTTCATCCATGCTCTTCACAGCCTTATTCTCATTTGCCGTGACCTTTTCAAGAGGATCTCCAACAATATCATTCCAATACACTACATGTTCCTGTGAGAAATTCTATCTGAAATCTGTCAACAATCTTTATATATTTAATTATTCATAAAATTTATATAAAAATATTTATTAAAATTTATTCACTAAAAAGAATCTCCCTCCCTCTCCCTGCAGAAAAAAAACATTTTCTTCTTATTTTGACATCTGATCCTAATCTTAGGCCTGATGAGAACAGTGGCCCTTATTCCCTACCTTCTGCTCCTTTAGCTGCTGTTCCATTTTCAGTTGTTCCTCTTTGCTCTTCTGTATAAGTTGATGTAAATTCTTGATCTCAGCTTGCTTGTTATCCATTTCAGCTTGAAGATTTTTCAGCTCCTTCTCCATTTTTTCCTTTTTTCGAGATTCTCGTGACGCCTCATTTTGATGCAGCTGGATTTCTTGCTGAAGCTATAATGATAAAGAAAACAAAAGTTTAAGTTCTGCTACCTTCTATTCAGGACAACAAGGCCTCTCACCTCTCCTTCGACTATGCTTGATTTTGAAAACAACAGCTTCTACATTACTGTATCCACTTCTACAAGGAATATGCCACATCTTTTCAGAGGTAAATATGTTCTCTATTGCTTGAACAAAAAATCCTGCATGAGGCAAGCTATTTATTGATGACAAGAATTTGTTAATCACCAGTCAGTTCACCCACACAGAAGGGTCTGATACATTTCAGATGTAAAAAAGTTCCTCTGGAGATGGATGCAGTGGCACAAATGTATTTTCAGTTGTAAGTTACTTCTAAAGTGGTACTTTCGAAACACAATGTTAAAACTAATTTGAGCTTCATGTTGTACTACAAGGATTTTTATTTTTATTTCTCTGTCTCACCAGCAGAAACACTTACTACACTGACAGTAAAGCAAAGAGAGGGATGTCAGACCAGTGTTCATTTTCACAACTGCTCTTATTCTTTCTGTTTTCAAAGTTCCTCTGCAGGAACTTTGAAAGAGGAGCTGTCTCTCACATTTAATAGACTCTCTTGTGACTTCTGCTCTCTCCCTCCCCAAAAATATGGTGGAACAGATTGAGCAGAGAGGAGACACAGGGGGTTGATCCACATGGAAACACTCAGTTCAGCCAGGGACAAGCAATTGAAAGATGTTCTTTGCTTAAAGATTCCTCTCCCTCTGAGCCCACAGATGAAAAGTTGCCAGAACTGACAGGGTCTGCAACAGAATCTTCAAAAAGACATTGTCATTTAAGCAGTCTGCAATGGAGAATAATTTCATACTGGGAGAATGGGAGGTGGTTACAAATGCTGTAACAATGCTGTAAATTCAAGGGCTGATGAAGTGAGTATCAGAAGATTAAGGCTGGCAAGATCCAATGAGTTTTGACGGGAGTTTCAATCCTCTTCTTTTCTCCCATGCCCACAATGCTGTCAATAAAGCAAAGATTTATATTCTCTTGTAATACATATTCAACCATCTGCTTTAGCAATAGAAATTAGTTCTGTGTATGAAACCTAGGCTCATCATTATTTTCCCATTTGTGATTAATAAAAAAAATGTAAGCTAAATGCTGCTTCCATCTCTTCTCTGTTCTTTGTTTAAGTGTTCTTTTCTGCATTTCCTTTCTCCTGCTGGCTTACTCCAACCTCTATTTATATTCTGCTTTAAATTCCTTTATTCTCTGTATTATGTTTTTATATTTTGGTGTATCAGAGTTCTGTATCCCGTGTTACATCCTTTTCTATTTTCTCTCCATTCAGTGGGTATCCTACTGATCCTCAGTTCTACGTCTCTCTAGCTGCCATACACATTGAAAGGCAGCTATACATATTGATCAGTAAAGAAGGACCATCTACTCAGATAGTCAGAAAAACAGGGAACCTAACTTAAATAGGAAACCAGAAAAGTAAAACTGAGATGGAATATGACTGCTCTCTACAGACTCTGGCGAGGTAAAAAATTATTTAAACTAAGAAACAGGAGGCAGGATTCAGCATAAAGAAGAAAATAGAAGGTCTCTAACTATTAGAAAAGTGAGGTTCTGGAAAAGCTTCCCTTAACCAGCAGAGGAGAAAACAACCTAATTAGTTTTTGAGTCAGAATTTGATACATTCTTACGAATTATGGTCTGGCATCACATGACAAGTTCTTTGGAAGAGTAAGGATTTACAATGCAGAACACCCCCCCGCCCCCCAAAATGTACTGCCAGTATGAAAGATAACTGTGATTCAGGCAAAGGAACCTTGGCCTTACTCAGGGTACCAGGAAGCTATGGAAGCATTAGGTACGTAACAATACACTTTGTGAAGGACATAGCCTAGAAGTAAAAAAAAATATAAAAGTAATTCACAACAGACTCCATTCTGAGCACTCCTGAAAATAATTGACATGTGAAAGAACAGGCAGTAGAATACTAGTCAATGGAGATCAATTGCAAGAGTAGAGAATGGTTCAGGACAAAGCATAAAATCACCTCCTGGTGATCTGTACAGACCTGCATAACGCATTGATCTGCCTCGTTTTTAGCCTTCTCTGCATCCTGCTGCTGCTCTGTGGCTTGAGTTAGACTTTGACGTAATGCCACGACCTCTGACAAGAGCTGGTCTCGCTCCTTTGTTACCTCTTCTTTAAGTTTTATCAAATCCCGGATACTGGAAGCAAGAAAATAATAGTCAAGCAGTGTCATAGGCCCTTTCTGTTCTTCCTCTATGCCAAAGCAAGATCTTTTGTGAGAAACAGGAGTTTAAAAGTAATTTGCTTCATTTTAAACTCCTCTTGGATTAAGTCTTTGCTGATCAATTGAATTGTATGCTCTATCTACTGTGCTCACAGTCACCATCAACACGGGCGGCTTTAAAAGCTAACTTTGTCCAATTAATCACTCTATGTTGCTGTATCACACTCTCATGAGTCTGAAGAAACCTTCAGTTTGTTCAGGGAACAAAATCCCTTCTTCTCCCCACATCGCAAAACTACTCTGCATTCTCTCTGCAGCATACTGGACTGGGTACATAACTGGGTTATATCTTAACAGTCAGTTTCTTTAAGAATAAAACAGACTCCCTCTTTGGACACATTTACTATCTGAAAGAAAGTCCAGGCAGTGTGGGTTCAAGCTCAACCTTAAAAACCAGCTTCTGGAGTTGTCTCGTCCCGTGGTCTTGTCACTGGACAAAGTATTTAAGCGTGGAACTAGAGGGCAATACAGAAGGAACTTGAAGAAGAAATTGTGAGTAGGCAGGTCTCAGCAGCCTGAGCAGCAACTGGAAACTGCAGGAGCAAGGCCTTGGCAAAGTTACAGCTCTTGCAGGAAAACGCAAAAAGCAGCCACAGAGAGCTGACTTTAGGCAGCATTATTACTAAGGGAAAGCTTAACGACCAAGTGTTTAGATGGAAGGAAACCTGTTACACAGGTCCAGGACATTTCAGGGCCAAAAGATGAAGTAGTGGGTTTCTCACGCATCCACCTGGCTAACGTGCTGGCACATTCCTTGGAGAGGAAATGTTTGAGCACGCTAAAGGCCTTGCTCACAGACATAAGTCTTGTTTATGCAGCCTGGATACACAGCGCATGGGGAGCCAAGCATGCCTCATACATATCCTGAATGCATAATATAAATAAATACCTTACACAGCATGAAAATTTCAAGCCAGAACCAGTTGTCCCAGCAGTAATCTTGATAGGTCACAGGGTCAACATACTGTACTCAAATATCTAATCTTTGAGTTTGAACTTAATCTTACAGTATAAGCACAGCCTGATATTACAAACACCAGCATCTGGAGGGTTTTTGAGCATCTCTTGAAGGTCATTATTATTTGCACACTGTAGCAGCTGAAGGCTCCACCTGAGATTAGGTCCCTCCATGCTAATGGCTGCATAACTGTTCAGTAAAAAAAACCCTGTGGTCTTGAAAATTTATAAACATAAAATACAAACAAGAATACAGACAGTGATAATGCTTTATAACAAAGCTGGGAACAAAAGAGAAATCAAGTTTCCTGCTTCCTTGACTTATCTACTTGACCCTGCTGCCATCATATGTAAAAATGTTGACAGGATACTGTTCTCAAAGACACAGTACATTGAAACGTTAGCCAGATAAAACAATATGACAGATACTGAGAAAGTGCATAATATTGATTTTTATTTGATCTCTCAGCTTAATCCAATGCTGACTGAACTCACTCAGCGCCTGATTCTGTACTCGCTCACTGCATAAACACATAGACCGATAAATGTGCACTCACGAGAAAAGTAAAAGGCAGAAAAGACCTCTTTTTTTTTTTTTTTCCCAGTGCCTTTTAGTGTCTAAATGGCTGAACAAGTTGTAGAATAATGGAAATCAGATCAGGCTTTCCCCCTCGGTGGGGAAAACTTACTTGTACTCCTGTCCCTGGGATACTCCAGATGCTTGCTCCACTAAGTTAGTAAGGCGAGAAATTTCCTCTTGCAGTGAATCAATCATTTCATTGGCTTTCTGTTCCTTTTCATATGCTGCATCCACCATTTTCCAGGCCTTTTCAATTTCCTAGGAACAAAATGGAAAACAATTACATAAATTAAATTGGGTTGAAAGTGAACAACAAATTAAAAAATAATTGCCTTGCATTTGGCTAGTTAAGAAAACAGATGCTTAGATTCACAACAGTTTCCTTTACCAGTTGTCTTTTATTTTGGATGAGGGCATAGCAAATTTTGAGCCACTCGGGCTACATCAATATACACCACAAAAAGCTAATGCATTTTCTTTACCACGTGGACCTGAACATTGTCAAATCTCACTCTGCAAGGTTTTGATCTTGTGAGTCCCACTAATGTCTAAAAAATCTACTGAAAATTCAGTGCCCATAAAGGTACCATTTACTTAAATAACTCACATCTGTAAAAATCTTATTAGCTCTTATGACAATGAACATCCAAATCACTGACTTGGATGAGAAAAAAATATGCTAGTCTGAGCTTTTCTCCCTCTTTGCTCATTTTCATCTGTGAGGAGATAGTGTCTTTTGATTTTGATTATGTATTTAGACACATTAGAATCCTCACCCCATATTTCAGCACATGCAGTTACTTGAATGACAGAGTCATGTCCTGCCCACAGGCTCAGGGTTTGATATCCACAAACAGGACAGGGGAGGAGGGCTCCCTTGATTTTTTAACTTCCTCTACATCTCTTTCCCTTGGATTCGATCTTTAAGAAGAACACAGCAGGTTTATTCCTTGCCTGGTTCAAACCAAGCTCCTACCAGTTCTGGAATCCTACATCCCTGTGCTAAAAAAAAATGGGTAGATTCTGAAAATGACTGGACTGAAAGAAAAGTTCCCAAAGACTCTGTAAATAATGACAACACTGCTTTTGACACTAGAAGTCCCTGCACTGCAGATCACAGCATGACATCCTCTCTCTCATGCTCTTTCCTTGGCTGGCTCCTGGTGGACTTGATGGACTTGTACAGATTTAGACTCCAGCTGTGGCTGTGCAGCTCTACATTAGCTTTAGGGTGTCCCCAAGCACAGCCAGACAGAAGCATCATTACATCAGGCCATAATATCCCTTTCAGCTCTTACTTGCATTGCAAGAATATGGGGCAGGGGCAAAAAAGAAGTTACAAAGCAGCTCCACAATGACGAATATAAAATAACTTAATTTATATCTATTTGTTTACAGCAAATCTTTACTGGAATTAACATAAGTGGTTCTAAAAAAACTTTTTAACATTAAACTCAGAATGGTGACACCTATACTATGGTGTATTAATACATTTACTGAATTCTTTTAAATCAAGTAAATGTAATACTTAGCTGTTCACTGCCTAAATTAAAAATTCAAGCTATTGAACTAGGAGAAGTAACAGGCTACCAAAAAATGCTGAAAAGCTAGCACAAAATAGAACATCTGTAGCCTCTTCAAACTGGAGAGTGAATACATTTTCATTTTGTTCGTTCAACTAATTCAGCATAACCAAATTTGAGAAACCATCTGGAGCTTAAAGATCAGGAATGTTTGCTCTTGTTTTTGTTTCCCAGCCTATTAATAAAGAGTTAAACAATGGGTTTTACTTGGTCAGAAATTCTGAAGATTGTAGTCAATTAAATTCAATACCTACAAACGGTATTTTCATTACTTAATAAATTACTTAGTTCAAAATTTAGTCTGAAAAATGTGTTTTTTGCTTCTGTATCAAGTATATTTAAACAGTTTTAAATATTAAGGTTGGCTTTTACGTTTTATACATTTTGAGTTCTAATTTCTATTCAAATACAGCAATGATCACACAAAGTATTAAGTATCATCTAATAAATAAGAAATTTTTAAGTCATTATTATCTTAGATAAAAAATGTTCAATTATGAAATTTAAATAAATGTATACTAGGCTGAAAACAGGCATGAAGACATACTGTATCCTCTTGACTGGCAGAAAAGCATAAAATCCAGCTGTAAATAAACATGTTTCAGATTTGTCAACTAATAAGAGGCAACCAACCATTCTCTAGAAAAATGCAAATGGAAAATAAGATGAAAGCTGATTACTTAAATCAAAGCTTCCTGCTCGGTGATTAGACCGTGATTAAAATTGGTGAATTAAATCATGACGATTGGAGTTTGGGGGGACAGAACTGGTGAATCGAATCAATACGCCCTCTGAGAGGTCTCCCTGGCTTCAGTGAGTATTTCATTCTGGTGAGTGATCCCTTGAAGTCAAGGAGAGCATTCAGATAAGCAGTGATTTCAGGTCACACTAAGCTGTGTTTTTTGAACTTTATCTTGCATTCAATGTGCAAAAACATTTTTATTGAATTTGCATTGATAAAAGCAATTTGCACCAATGAGGTTAGCAGGCACAGATGATGGCCCTATTAAGAAGCAAAATCTAAGTAAGAATCTGTTACAGACTTCAGCATCAGTGAAACTGGGCTTCACCACTGTTGCTTCTTGATTGTGTCTTTTACTCTGAATAAGTGGATCAACAGATTGCTTCCTTTAAATCCAAAAGTACAGGAGGAGATTTTGGATGGTAGAGGCCTTCACTGAAAAAGACACATTCTTACTCAGAGCAGAGGGGAAGCGAAACAAAGGAGAGCATGTCAGCATCACTGGGGAACTGCAGTACATGGTTAGGTAAATAACATGCACTGCCGTCTGCTCTATAATTAAAGACGGATGTACGCTGGATGTTTGGTGGTAGAATCATTCAAAAATTTTTGAGAAGTACTAGAACTCTGGAAATTGTGAAGCAGAATTCATAAAGTGTGACGCCTTACTTTGTTGTCATTAAATACCCCAAACGACCACAACAGCTTCACTGCTCAAAAACTGAGAATTACTGAAATGCTTTCTTAGAATATTGGATTGATACCCCTGGAAATTGGAAACTTGGTAATTCTAAACAGGCTTGGAAGTACAAGCTCCTACAAATTCCCCTTCTACGGTTCTTCCAGTGCAGCCTTGTGGATTAGTAACCCTATCAATGAAAAAGATAATTGTATTCCCTTGGTGTTCAGCTTGGGACTTTGCTCCTTTGATAGGACCATTAACAGCAGACTATTAGGTCCAGTTTATTAAAACTAGAAAACAGATCACTGAACAACCATCGGAGAGTTAACAGCTATTGATCATTATTGACTTGGGTCCTACCAGCCTCTGATCTGTGTAGTTAACCCCTGCCCTTAAACAAATCCTACTGATTACAAAGAGGCTCCACGTGGAGAAAAGATTTGCTTCTGCAACTTTCATTAATATATGTAACAATGACCTAGAAGAGGAAAGCTGTGCACCTGCTACCCTGATGACCCATTAAGTCACCAAGATTTAGGGACTTAATTTGAAGCAACTATACCATATCTACACGAACAGCCCCACCAGGATGCTCCTAGCTTTTCTAAATAATTAAAGTGGAACAGATTGTATTTTTTAATTTAGTGCTGAAGAATATTATCTTTGCTATTTTAACACTTGAATTTTCCTCAACATTTGCCTTGGGCCCTTGCAAAACACAATTTTAAAATGTTAGTAAAACTGTAGTGAAGTACTACAGCTGTAATGGAACTTACCTTCAGAAAGGTATATAACATGAAATATGAAAAGTATACTAAAAAACCACCCCAAAACATGACATTAACACTTTAAACAATATCCACATAATTCCTGAACATCTAAGGGAAAGACTAAATCTCATAACCAAACTGGAAATGTAAAAAACATCGGTGCTGTTTACCTGTCCCACAGTACATCACTAGAATGGAAATGTCCCGTCCTGTGCATTATACATCATTTCTCATAGGATCGTATTGTCAAGCAGCTTTTTCATTCCAAAAATGTCTTTGCTGGTTCAATAGTGGGTGGTCCTGTTTACCCATACCTTGCCTGAGCTTCAAACTAACTGCTGAAATCGGAAAGGCTCTTATTTTTCCTACTCTTCCGCTCCTCAGTTTTACGACATTACTAAGACAATGCCTCCTCAGCTTGGGAATATCTTGATGGATTGGCTCTGCTGCTGTTCACACTCAAAGTATCGTCGTGTGATATTGGAAAGATAATTATAAGGATCATTGCAGTTCCTGACACCTACCTACCAGGTTTTGATTAGCCGCAGTCAAAATCAACAAGATTTTCTACACAGTTTTCCTCCTGCTGGAGGATGCTCTGAGCCGTACCACGGGCTTGCAAGCTGCAGCCATAGGATGACAGCACTGCTATTTAAGTTGACTGCATTTTCTTCATAATTTTAAGGACGAGAAACTTCATTCCAAAGAATCTGTGTTTCTGTAGTGTTCACTGATCACTCCGGATGTTACACTGAATTGATTTTACTGGAACAAAATGCTTTATTGTAAAGCATGAAGGTTTCTCAACCAAATGTTAAATTAAAGACTATTTGGGTACCACAGCCTAAGTTTTTAAACTAACAGATGGAAAAGAAGCTCAAAACACAGTCCTTTGATCATTTGGGCAGCTTTACATCTCTGGTAGTGAAACCTCACTGTAAGGCTAAAAACACTGACTGCTTTTAGTGAGGCAAGCACTTTGATTTGACAGAGTTCAAATCAATAATAACAAAGAGCACATCAGAGTAAATTGGTAAAAATCGCATTGAAACACTATATGGGATTCCTTTTCAAAAATGCCATGAAACATTTATTTATATGAGTTTATGACACTTCCCTGGTCTACAATAAATATTTCAGCAAGTAAGCAGATTTTTTTATGTTCTAGCAACAATTAATATCCAAGCAGTACTTCAAAAATATTAATGAATCAAACCCTGCATATCAAGTTGAACATATACTGTTTTACAGAGGGAAAACAAACACTTGGAAGTGAGTACTTGGAAGATGATGAAGTTGGCTTAGAGCAAACAAACACAGCATTTGACTGGACCATGTAAAAATACCAGGCTGAGGAAACAAAGCGATTGGTAGCAAAGCAGAGGTTAAAGAACTGGAGACACCAGCTCTATACTTAGTCCTCCAGCTGGTTCTCTACATAAAATAAAGTGTTCCTATAGATACTTTCCTTATTACCATAATTTCATTAACAGTTCCAGATCATATTTAATTCTATTGAAAACTTTACCGCCTTCATTGATGATATAGTTCCCCGATCGTCCTTAGAGATCTTTGTGAGCGCAGCTATTTTAGATGAATTTGCCACAAGCTCAGCATTCAGCTGCCTGCATTTCTCCATGAGACGCTTTTCATTTTCATGAGACTTCTTCAGAGCAGCATGGAGTTTCTCATACTCTATTCGGAATTTTTCCAGAGTTTTATCTCCCTTCAGTAGATTGATGACTTCTTGGAAGTCTTTTTCCAGTGCTTCAAATGCACTTTCTTCTAGATATGGTTTGCCAAACTTTTCCTGAATGAAATGAGATAGATAATCAACAGGAAGAATTCAACACCTCACTTATGACCCCAGAATGCAAAAAAGCAATATACTGAGTGTGTAACAGCTACTAAGAAATTGTGACAAAATTTTCTGAAATAACAATTCTCTTGCTAGCCTATGATATGCACATTGCAGGCTATTTTTCAAACCCATCTCCCCCAATTTTACTGAAATAACTTGTGCTTTCTGAAATAACTTGTGCTTTAACAGAGTTCCTATAATTGAGTACCACGACTACTTTAAAGATAGGTCTATAAAATACCATCATTGTGATAGCGTTTAAATAATACATCTACTACCCAGGAAGGCCAGTATTTTAGCCTCATTTCTTCCCAGATCTCTAAAGTCTGATTAGTTTATGCTTTCTATGCAGATAGTGCCAGGAGATCACTTGCAGATAAGCGTGTCTGAAAGCTCCAGGCATGCCAAAGCAAGCTGATTCTTCTTCTGCAGAAAATGTTACTTTTAAACTTTTCACATGGGACATGGTTGATCTAACTCAGTTCCAATGCCAAATTTTGCCAGCTTGGTTGCAGAACACCAAATTCCACAAATATTTTTCAAAACAGCTTAAAATAAGTGTGCATTATACCCTTTCAACAGAACACAACCATACTGAGGGGAGGCAGTGGGGCCAGTTCTTGGGATTTAGCTTGCCCTGCTAAGCAGCAGGATAAATCAGCCCACAGGACACTTCGTGCTGTCACAGACACACTGCTGCCATTACTCAGGCTTGCCCAAAACTGACTGGGATGTCTCTACGTGGTCATCTGAAGTCCTTATAGTATCATCTCAGAGGTGGACTCACTTGGATAGGAAAACAGCCGCCCATGGATGTATGGCAAGCCCTCCTCACAGAGGAGAAGCCATGAGATGCACAGCTCCCAAAGCCCTAAAAAATTGTCCTTGTACCTCTCCCCCTCTCCAAAACAACAGATTGCTGTTTCAAAAATGGTCAGAACTGTGTGAACACGGTTTAACGGCAATAATTTCCACAATTCTAAAAAATAAATAAATAAAATTCTGAGAGCAAATTGACACATTTCATTTCTTTCACTGCGGTTTTGGAGGGAAGAATGTAAGGTCCTGCCACCTGGAAAAACGGCAATTAAAATGGTAAAACCAGAGCCTTACGACTTGGAAGAAATCTCAGAGACAGCAAGGCAGAGGCACTGGCTCCAAATCCCCGCCCTGTGCCGAGGATCTGACCTGAGGTGGGGGCTTTTTGTGTCCCCAATTCCAGTGGGAACCCAGCAAAGGCCTCTTGGAGATTAAACCCAGGGCCCTGTCGGGCGGTGGTTGACGCTGCAGGGCCCAAGCTCGGTGTGTAGCCCCTTCAAACCTGCTCTGGAGCTCCCGGCAACAAATTTGGGGTTCTTATTTCACCCTCCTCTCCAATGGCAAAGCTTCAGTTTCGAATTTGTTGATGTTTGTGATCATAATTAGAGTCAGAAGGAGAGTAGTAACAGCATAAACTGGGGGGGGGGAGAATCACACCTGCGATCTTAAAAGCAGCAGGTGTTCCTAAAATCTGTTGTTATTGCCTAATTAATATAGCCTGATTAATACTAGCCTGATTGCAGCTGCTTTCGACACGGGACCTAACTGAGCTCTGCTGACAAAAGTTAACTGGACGCTTACACGACGGACAGACAGGGTTACACGACGGACAGACAGGGTTACACGACGGACAGGCAGGGTTACACGACGGACAGACAGGGTTACACGACAGACAGACAGACAGAAAGAGAGATGGGCGTCGTGGGGCTCATCCTGAGGTACAGTGCTCCTGCGGGCAGGGAG
>VZRU01004765.1:283305-329016 GCA_013398155.1 Pedionomus torquatus
GGGTACCGGTGTCCGGCATCTGCCGGCAACAGGTCGCCTCGGTGTGACTTTCCCCAGCTTCTTCTCTTCATGGAGTAACTTTTGCATTTGGTGCTCTCTCCGTGCCGAAGCGGCTCATCTCGGTGCCTGTTGGGACACGGGGCCGGGTCGGGCTCCTGGGGCAGGTGACTGTGCCCACCAAGGTTTCTACATGTAGGAAGTTCCATTCCAATAGGAGAAAAAACTTGTTTGGGGTGAGGGTGTCAGAGCCCTGGCAGAGGCTGCCCAGGGAGGGGGTGGAGTCCCCTTCTCTGGAGACCTTCAAGCCCCTCCTGGCTGCAGTCCTGAGGGATGTGCTCTGGGCAATCCTGCTTTAGCAGGGGAGTTGGGCTGGACGATCTCTGGAGGTCCCCTCCAACCCTGACAATTCCGTGGTTCAGCTTTCCCCTCCCAGCAGCGCAGGCGGGAGTCAAAGGCAGGGAGAAGGCAGCAGCCTGCGTTCAGGGGCCCGTGAGCTGCAGGAGGACTGGCCTCAGTGGAGCACGTCGGGACCTCTGGCCAGATCAAGTCACACCAAAATAGAGGTGCCACAGACACCTCGTTTTGCTGGTGCTGACAACCCCTGGGGTCCTTAGGCTAGTGGCAGCCACAGACGTGTACAGTCCAAAACACATCCTTGAGCTTTGCTACATCTTCAATATTATGTGGTTTGGGCTCAGCTTCTTAAAAAACTTTTTTGCCTTTTTTTTCTGGTGTACAGTGTATCTCTAATGACTACAGAGAGAAGTGATGTTTTTAGTAGAGCCGCCATTGGTGTGTGCATCTTTTGGAAGATAGCCAGTAGGTATTTGTAGCTCAAATCAGAGTCAGGACTGGGATACTGGAAGCCATGGGCTGTAAAACTCATACACAGCACCAGAGCTTTACTGGCCTTTGCATCTTCAAGCTGGAGCCATCTCCCACTGAAGCAGTTCTCTGGGGAAATGCCATATTAATGTCCTCCGGGAGAACAGGACATGTTCATAGAATCATAGAACGATTAGAGTTGGAAGGGACCTTAAAGATCATCCAGTTCCAACCCCCCTGCCATGGGCAGGGACACCTCCCACCACCCCAGGTTGCTCCAAGCCCCATCCAGCCTGGCCTTGAACCCCTCCAGGGATGGGGCAGCCACAACTAATGTTGCTATTGGTGTCTGTTATGTGGTCAGGCAAGATGAGCACCAGCGGTGTCTCTAAGCAAATGTTACTATTAACATGTTTTTAATGAGTGCAATAGGCCTAAACCGTACCCAGCACATTTCCTTCAGGCATGAGCGTTTGGTGTGGGCTGCTGGGAAAGGACCTGAACTGCCAGTTGGACAGGAGAGCAGCTCTAGTGTAGCGTGGTTTGTTTAGTGAGGGCTTTGAGTTTGGTGATGATGATGACAGCCTTCTGCAGCTCTGACTGAAGTGAGTCTGTGTACCACCATGGGCATTTGCTTTTAAAACCCACTGGTCCCAGTTTTCTCTGTTATAAGTGAAAGTGATTCCTTCAGTCCTTGAGGAAAAGCAGAGTACAGAAATTAGGAATGGGAACTTAAAGCCGCCTTTTCAACCTTATTTTCAGTACAATAGATGCTTCACGCTGCTCCCACATGGGGAGCACACACATTAAGTGTGATTGCCACAGACGTGGAGAGAGGGAAATCGAGGGGAGAGAAACAATGGGTTCTGCACGATTCCATGTGAATCAAGCACACTTTTATACAATTTTTACTTCCATGCACACGATCACGCATTAATTGATTGGGTGCTCCGCTTTGTCCACGTGGCTTGCATGTGCCCAGTCTAATACACTAATTGGCTGCTATTCTCACCCTTCAAGGCCTTTTTTCTTATTTTCTGCACGCTTCACCACTATCTTCCTTGTTTTCTGGCTTTTGGTTGTCTCCAAATGTCGTTCTCAGCACTGGTGCACAAAGTGTCCGTTCTCCTGGAGGAATTGAGCCTCCGCAGGGAATCGACTTGCCAAAGGTCAGAGAGCCGGTGTCGGTGCTGGGCTCAGCCCCGAGGGCTGCTTGGCTCCCAGCTGGTAGATGGCATTTGGTTTTCTGCATGACTTGGGTGTGCGGAACAGGGTGATCTGTGTTTGCACCAGTGGCTTGTGCAAGGGATAAGCGAGCTGTGGCCACCCAAGGCGTTGTACCTGTTTATCTGGAGCTCAGGCAGTGGCGCCTCCCCACCTAACTGTCTTCCTCTTTCTGTTGCTTGCAGCATTACAGGACAGGAACAACTCTTTCTTCCCCACCCTGCAACTCAGACTAAATGGCCTGACCAGGGACTGGAAGACTTTGCTTTTCCTGAGTGATTGTTTCGAGCTGTCTGGCGACTACGGCCACCAAAGCAAAGTGTCCTGCCCCCCTTTTGTTTTTTGTTGGTTCTCTCCATGGCAATAAGGGCTCCTGTGTGCGATGGTCTCAGAGGGATGCCAGTGCTTGTGATCCGCCTTACGTGGCAATGAGTAACAGGGGGAAGGAATCTGACCCGCAGAAACCTAACACTGGTGTTCCACGAGCTGATCTAACTGATTTATGAGTTTGTTTTTTAAAGTGAAAACGGTGCGGTTTTCGTAAGGACAATTTTAGGCTGGCTGTTGTCACTGTCTACCTGTTGACTGTTGTTTCAGTGTCTTGGAGCTTGCCTGCAAACACATTAATGCAGACAGTGCGCTCTCAGGAAACACACTTAGCGGATTGTATTGTGGCATACGTTTTAAATTTATGTTATTAGTTGATGGCTTAAATCTGCTCCCTGAGAGCAATGGGTACACAGCAAAAGGGGTGGCTTATTTTTCTAGTTACATTGCTTTCTCCTGCCACAGCAGCATCCCCTCTACAACAACTGTCCTGGCAAAATTTAACCTAAATTCAGCCTCTGTCAACATGGTGAACGTTAAGAAGCAATTGTTCTGAGAAGCACTGATAAACTATATGAACTCCATGAAGAGTCTGCATGAGTCTCCCTGCTGCTCTGCCGTCCTGTCCTGCACGCTCTGCTCTGTGGAATTGCAGTTGCAATCCATAGCAATGGTGCAATGGAGAAGGGAGCTGGAAAAAAAGCTCCTGGCTTGTTCCCTCAGATCCCCTTTAAAATAGGCTGTTGGGTGGGCCAGCTCTTTCTCTCCCCAGTGTTATTATAATCCATTTACATTGGGAAAAAGTGGGTTTGCTGCCAGGCGGCATAGTTTCCATCAGCACATGTAATTGCCGGGTGGTGAAGAGAGGTAGAGACTCTGAGTTTTGGACTGGAGGGAGGTGAGAGGAGGGAGGGAGAGCAGCCAGGGTGTGTGCTGGGAGGCATCATCTTGTGCCCAACCGTGCATTCTGGGTTTTGCAGGGATGTGGGCTCAGCCGTGTAAGCAAAACCTTCTGCCCATTCACCCCTCAGCGTGGGCAGTAGGAAGGAGGCAGGTAGCCAAGCTACAAGCCACCCAAGGGACAGAGAGCTGGCCCAGGGGTGCAGCTGCAATAGGGCTCTTTTTAGCTTGTTTGGATTTCCACGTGTACATGGGCCACGCAAATTTGGCTGAACTAACCTTGATTCTTGCCATGACCCAAAGGCCAGATTAGCTGCTTAGCTTTACTGGAGTAGGGGCAGGTTTGATTTCTGGCAGGGAGAAGAGGTTCTTTTCTAGGGCGGCCCCACAACAACCACTGCGGTGTGTGGCTTGGACTGCCTCGGAGGGAGCGAGAGGAGGTGTCTGTGAGGACGCAGCACAGATGCACGCGCTGCTGAGAGGAACCTTCTCGTCGTGACTCCTAAGGTTCAGTCAAGGTCCCTCCAACATCTATACACATACAGTGGAGGGAGACCCTGACTTAAACTCTCTCTTTTGAAATCTAAAAATTATTTTAACAAGTGAGAGGGGATAAGTCCCATAGCAGCAGTTTCTGTACAGCACTTCATAGCTCCTTTCCTCCAAGCAGAAGCACCTGCTGTACCTAACTGGTACCTAACAGTACCTAACTGGGCCCGAGGAACCGTCAGACCACGCATCTCAAGCCCTGAGGGCTAACAAACATCCAGTGGGATATTGCAGTGCTGATCCAGCCCTTTTGGGATTGGGGTGTCTTGCTCCCGTGCTCAGCAGTCTGTGCTGCTGCTGGTAGCGCTGAGGTGCTGGTGGAGCAGAGACACAAGGAGCCCTGCACCGGCTGCGAGGTGCTGCGAGGCCAGAGCAGAAACACTGCCCAATTTGGCCTCACCATTGAAGACAGAAACAGAGAAGTGAAACTGTACCCAGGGTCTGGTCAGAGCAGGTACGTGGGAGGAGGGAGGGCTGAGCCATCCGCTCCCCAGCAGCTGCAAAACCGAAGGGGTTCAGGAGATCGAGGAGACGCATCAACCTAATCCCAAACCCTTAAAGGACCCAGCTCCAAAGCCCAGCTCAGCCCACGCTCTTCCTGATTTCATCAGGCTTTAGATCGAGACAGTTGGATGGTGTGAAGTGGTGACCAGGGCTGGTAAGGAGGGTGGTGGATTCCTGTTCCCCAGCCCACTTGTGCACAGCTGGGTAACGTCTCCCTCATCTGCCTGCAGCCAGCTTGTCCCATCCCCTCCTCCTCCTGGTTGGAGGGGACTTTGTTTCCTGTTTCATCAAAAATTTCTTAACTTCTCTCTCCTAAAGTATGGCAGTTTATCTTTTGCGGTTCTGTGTTTCACATCTTCCTGTATGCTCTTAGACTTATTTCCTGCCTCTTCTCCTACATTTTCTGTTTCTCACATGAGCTCACTAAACCCAGCTCCCCAAGCAAGTATTTCTACCTCGCGAGCTGCTTACAGCAGCTGGATGCCTTTTCTGAGACAAACCAATCCCAGACAAAACCGTCCCAGCCCTTTCACTTACATAGATGCTAATTTGACGCTAATCCATTTTAAAAGAAGAAGGTGGCTTGGTGGGTGAGGATGGAGTCAGAGGAGGGAAGTCCTCTCTTGCCGGTATGTCTGCAGCGCTGACGGACCTGCCGTGTGAGCCACACGCTTTCCCACAGGAGAAGCAGCGTTTTAACTCGTCCCCGATCACTTCAAAGCTGGTTATTTCTAGCCTCTTGAGCTTTTATGATCATTTTATTAGGTAAGGGGGGTGAGTTAATCTCTCTTTTAATCAATCCCTCGTTTAGACAACTGTATTACGTACCCATCTTCTGCCTGAACTTCCTCATTCATTTTATTTGTGTTTTGCAGACTTCCTGGCTGTGCTTCAGCGGTGGGTGACTGAATATAGCCTTCTATGCACCGTCGTGATAGCAGTAATGTGAAGTTTAATGAGCACCTGCAGAGTCACGTAGCAGGTAAGTGCTCCAGGGGTCACGCTTCCTTCCAGATTTGATGTGTTTTGAAAAAGCTTTTTGATGGGCTCTCGCTAGGAGATCTTGAGCCTTACAGCAGAAATGCCAGGAGGAAAGTGGCGTGGCGCGTATTTTAGTAACTGTTCCCAGCAGCGAGGGTCAGACAGCACTTGCGAAACAAAAGTAGCAAGACCGTGAAGGTTTAATTTGGAAATGACTTGGGTTTAGAAGATCGGTGTTAAAAGCCTCTCTCTTGGCATTCGGTATAAAATTGCTTTTATCTGACGGTTTGGTACAGCTGGGGTCCAGGGTGATGGCAGACGGGGGAACCAAGGACTCTGGCTTTGCTGACAGCAGCTACTGTGCGTTTGCTGCTGCGCAGGAGAACTTGCTGGAGGTACCTTACACAGATCAAGAAAGCACTGCATTACCTGTCTTTCAGCAGGGATGGCCAAGACTTGGAGGGAAGTGCCTGGGCAACCTCCTGTTGATGAGGGTTGACAGCAGAGGCAGCCAGATGGAAGGGAAATAATGACTTTTTAAAGGCAGCAATGTGCAGAGTTTTCATGTTTGTAAAAAACCCCTTGAAAAACCCACTGAAAGCGGAGATGCTGGGTGAAACCCAGACGTCTGGCAGTGCTGCTCTGTGAGTGTGTGACAAGAAGCTCAGCGGGTAGCAGTGGTGGGAAGGGAAGAACCGGAGCTCGTGGCAGAAGGAGCCTCCAGAGCAGCAGTCCTGGCTGCCGCAGTGTCCTGCTATAGCTCTGAGTACCTGTTACTTCATGTACTCCACGTGATTTTTTTTTTCCTTTTTCTTATTTATTCTGGATCTGCGTCTGTGTCGGGTGGTGTCTGTCCCCTTCTTCCCATCCCTCTCGGTTCAAAGGGCTGCTCTGCTCTAGCGAAGCGAAGCTCACAGCATTCCCTGCCGTGTTTCTCTGGCCAGACCCAGTCAAAGCTCCGAGCTGGCCCGCTGCCATCCTCCTGTGTGTAAATGAAGCTCTTTCTCTTTTTCCTTTCCTCCTACCGTCTTTCATTATTATCCCTCTTCCAGAAGCAGGTTTTTCTGGCTGATCTAGCACATTATTTATATCCATGATATTTGCCTTCAGGCAGAGATGCTTTTTCAGCATTTACAGGGAAAACATCTGATACACCCCACTGCCATGCATGTGGCTTGGAAAAACCAAGCATGGGGTTGGCAAGGACGAGGACCATTGAGGCCAACTGTTGCAGAATTTAAGCCCTGTTAGGCACAGTCTCTGATTCATACGCTTATTTCAGTGCCTGGCAAAGGAAAACATACTGTTCCTTCACTTTCAAAACCAGGGGGGAGAACACGTAGAGAAGGTTGATGCGCCTGAGCAGAAAAGTGACTTTAAGGTGTCAGCTGAGCCACCTGTGTCACCAACAGCATCTTTTTGTGAGTTGCCTCAAGGGATGGTGGGTGCCATCGGTTGAAAAGACAGAGTTTGTGGCCAAACTCAAACGAAAACAATGAAGATCAGTTTCAGAGTGCCTTGCTTTCAGTTCTTCTAAATTGCAGAGAATTTGGTGATGCTCAGGGAGCACCTGATGAGGAGCGGGAGCAAAGGGTTCCCACGCTGCCCGCAGGGAGGGAAGTAGCTCCCTAAGACAAGATACTGCCTGTATGTGCCAGAATCCCAGCAGGGCTTACAGCTCGCTTTAGAGAAGGCACACACAGTGATAAGGCGGCTTTCCTACAGGTAGAGGTAGTTAAGCAGTAGTCTAGACTGCTTGAGAGGCAGAGGTGGAGATTTGCTGGAAGCTTTTCAGAACAAAGTAGACAAAGCCTTGCCAGAAACCATCCAGGCGCAGTGTAGGCCATGTGTGTAGGCAGAGCCCAGAGACTGTATTGCTTTTTCAGACCTCTTTTTTCCCCCCTACTATTTAAGCTCTTGTAGAATGTTAATACATACCAGAGGTGGAGCCCAGATGACATTCTCAAGGTTAAACTGTGACACTTAATGTTCACAGCATAGTGCTTCCTAGAGTGTCTTGTGCTTGTGTGCCTGTCTGCACCCAAGAAATGTTAGATCCTAAGCTATTTCCTCCTGGGTGTTCAGGTACCTGACTGCCACTGGTTTCAGATGAGAGCTTGGGTTCTAAAGGCCTCTGGAGATTTAGCAACCAAATACCTTGTGATTTTTGGAAATGTGAGAGAAAACACTTGGATTTTCTGCAGCAAAGCCACTTCTGCACTGCAGATTGCAACCTGTTCGTGGTAATTGAAGAAGACCTTGATCTTTGTCTTCCAGGCTAGTAGGGGCAAGGATGAAATGGATGTCTGTATTTTGGGTAGTTAAAATCCATCAGCTGACTCTTCCCTACTGTAACACACAGTGATATAAATTATCTGGCACACTGGATGATTTGAGGACACAGAGCTGTACTGCGGTCCTGCCTAGCAAGCTGGCTACACTCAGTCAAAGTGTCACGGCCACCTTCTTCTGCAGCCAAAGTCAAAAGACAGTCTGAAGGTGGTTGGCTGATGTTCATCCCTCATCCTTGTTGAGCCAGAGCTGCTTCATGCTCTTGGAATGAGCGCAGGGTTATGATCTCAAGCAGTTACAAGAAGAAATGTCGACTGAAAGGGACGTGTTTGAGTCCTAAGTCATTCACAACACGTGCTCTCAGCTCAGCCTTGTATTTGCTGCTGGTCCTGGACGCTGTCTGTCTCCCATGCGGGGCTGGAAGCCCTGTTTGCTCCTTGCCAAGCTAAGCTCTTCGTCTGCTGCAGCAGAGGGGATTTTTGTGCCTATGAGCAGGGGCCCCCCAGCTATGACTCACAGTTCCCGTGACGTGGTAGCTTCGCCTTGAAGTGTGCGGGGAGGCTGTCCCTTGGCTTTCAAACAAAGGCTTCCTTTGTTGTGCTTATGTTATAAAGGAAGCAGCCTATGTGTTCACCCCACACATCCCAAATGAAAACCTCGTGGCTCACAGCCTTAACATGTGTGTTTGGTACTTTTGCTCCAACAGGGCATGTTACATCACTCTGATCCCATTGAGCCTTCCCAGAGTTTTCCTTCCCAACATTCAGCTTGCAAAATCTTCAGGGAAAGGAGGAGCTTAAAGATGTTTTCTTTTGTTGTGAAGCAGAGGGGACTGAGCAAAGAGCATATGAGAATTATTAGATATGGGTGCATGTGGCAATAGACTGGTCTCTGAGTCACTGCCTTGGGTGAAAACGGCTCCGAGTTGTTGGCCAGGGGTGCTGAAAAAATGAGCTTCATGGAAATATTGTACGGAAGAGGGAGAACTTTGTTTTCTTGAATGGCTTTGCTTTTTTTCTTCTGATTTTTATTTATTCAAACTCATTTTTAAAGGCAGCATTAGCCAGCAGTGCTCTGCAGCCAACATATTTGTGTGTGTACGTGTGTCTTGGCGGTTTTTAGGTTTACAAGTAGCGAGCCAAGACCAGGCTTACTACTTCCCAAAGCATTTGTGGTGTTTCTCCTGTTGGTTTCTAGAGCCACCAGGGAATGAAGTAAGAGGGCCTGATTCTTCCTGCCAATGCTGGTGTGCAATGTGAAGGGTCTCTGCTTAGGTCAGGGCGTCATCCTAGTGAGAGGCAAGGAAACGGGGCGCTGCAGTAAAAGTGCTCTTTCTCCTTCCACACCCTCTGCCCATCCCTGCAGGGGCTTTCACAGCCTGTTTGGGGCATGGGATTTTTTTTTTAATTATTTTTACTTTATTTAAGGAACTATATTGTGTTTTATAAAAAAAGCTGGGTTTTCAGACAACAGAATAAAGCATTGCTTTTCCTTTCTGTGGTGATGTTTTGGCTACAATAGGCAGCTTTTAAATACTATTCCTCCCCAGGAGTTTGAATACAAACAGCTGCAACTAGTTTAGCAAAACAATAGTCCAATACCACACAGAACTCCAATCCCCTCCAGTGTTTCTGAGTCCTGTTTAAGCAGATACCTGGGCCTGCAAGTCTCCTGACATAGTGTGTCTTGGTCACTGACTCAGGACTGTGATGGACTAGAAGGTCTCAGCTCAACCGAATTCCCAGCCTGCAATGACAATTCCTTTTTCTTGTGTTTTTGTTCAGCATCTCAGTGTGGAAGTGTCTGGCAACTGCTGTGCTTTCTACTGTCTATAATATATACATTCTCATGGCTGAAACAGGACGTCATAGTTTCACATGGAAAATATAATCATTCTGCAAAGTCATGCCTGAGTTGTGCCAATATCCATGTGTGCTCTTCTTAGACATGCTGGAGCCATGGATCCCTGCTGCCAAATCAGCTTTCTAATAATGTTTACACCAATTTTTTAATACGGAAGCATGGATGTACCATATACAGTTAAGGCAGATGTATAGCAATGTTAATATAATGCTAATACTACAATAATGTTAATAATACAATGTTAATAGAGCGTATGCTTACCTTAGGATGAGGAGAATCAGAGTAAGCGCTGCCTGATTTAACAACATCGGTGTGATTTTTCTCCATCTTGTTGGGAGTTAAGTAGAGGGGAAAGAAGGCAGATTTAAACAACCATCTTGGCAATCGAACCCTTTTTGTATTCTCGCCACCTTTCCTGCCTGTGCAAGGGGAGGTCGTGTGGCTGAGAGGGTGACAGCCAGAGCGGGTCCCAGCGTGAGCACCAGCCAGGGGCCAGAGAGCATCTGCGCGGTGACATTACTCCATACATTGTGATTGATGCTATCAGGCTTTTGGGAAAGCAGCAGGGGATTTGTGTCCATCTGTGCTGAGGAAAGATTGTGCAAGGGAACAACCGGCTACTGCCTGGGCTCCCATCACATTGGGCTTGAAGGGGAGGCAACTGGTGAGGTTGGTAAGCCAACCTTCTTTTTTTACTTCTTGGTGTGTGTCTTTTCTCCTCCTTAAAAAAAAAAACAAAAACAAAAACAAAAACAAAAACAAACAAACCAAAAACAAAGCGAAAATTTCTCAAAAAGTTCAGCCTACTCCAATTGTTTGCCTTACAATTAACAGACAAAATTTATTTGGCTTAAAAAGCCAAACTGTTCCTGGCCGGGTTCCTACCACAACAGCTCGGTACGTGGGTGGGAGCCACATGCACACTTCCTACCTTTCCCTCCTGCCTCCCTCGCAGCCAGCACTATGTTCCAATTTGTAAAATCCCTTCTCGGCCATAGCAGGGGGAACTCGAGGCACTGCACAGACTGCCCACGCTGCTGCTTGCTGACAAGAGCTGAGCTGGCTTCACACAGTCAAAAAGCTAAAAAAAATCCCACAATCAGGCAATGGGCAGGATGCTGAGTAACACACTTCTCATGCTGTTAGCTTTGTCTCCTGGTCTCCATGGGCACCCCTTCTTGGGTCCAGCCTTACAGTGAGTAAACAGTGAGTGCTTTGGGAGCATGACGTGGTTCTGTGTTTATTTAGTCATTATTACAGCTTTCTTTGACGGTGTCTGATGGCTTCTGGTGCAAGAAGAAGGGGCCAGAATCATTTTGGATGGTGGCCTGACACCTGCATGCGCTGAGAAATAGTGACATGGAAATTCAGCCTCCCAGTATCTGAAGGGAGCTCCAGGAGAGCTGGAGAGGGACCCTTTGTCAGGGAGTGTAGTGACAGGACAAGGGAGAATGGTTTTAACTTGGAAGAGGGGAGATTTAGACTGGATATTAGGAAGAGATTCTTTGCTGTGAGGGTGGTGAGGCACTGGAAGAGGTTGCCCAGAGAAGCTGTNATATCCAGATAAATCCCCCACTTGCTGACAAAACTGTAAATCTAAGAGGTGACACATCTCTTTGGGTTTTGGGAAAGAGCCAAATAATTCCTATTAAGCCAGAAAGAAAACTTTGTACTGTCTAGGCTTTGGGGAAAGGGGGGGCACGGAATTTTATGGCACCATCTTGCAAACGTGTCTGTGTGCAGAGGAATCTGAGGCAGGAGGGGAGGACCTCTGAACAACTCAAGTGCTTCTGCAGGAAGAAGAGAAACAATCTGTCCTACTTTAACCCACAGTGGTCACTGGAAAGTTAGGGGTTCAAACTGCTGCAAGGAAGAATTAATGAGGCATCAGTGGCAAAGGCAGTGGATGACTGGAAGACATGAGAGAGACTCCCTGCCCTTCCCAGGTCAAGTCAAACACTCCTCCCCTTGGAGAGATGCTGGCAAAATCTCTCCTTGCTTGGACCTGGGGCTGCAGAGTAGCATCTGCCTCCAGAGCAATGTCAGTGCTGCTCACAGGCTTGTCCACCCCAAATCCGCCTGTCCGTGGGAAGGGCGGGCTGCCTAGTCCTGTACACAGGATGAGCATCAGCATTTCCTTGGAAATACCTGATCTGGTGACCCCAGGGAGGAAAATATTGCTTCCGAAAGTCCACAGCAGACCTGTTGGGCAGGATGTCCAACTCAGGCTGCGCAACTGACCCCGCTGGCACCGGGACAGGATGTCCACGGGTGTTACAAAAGGCTGTAACGTGTTCTCAGTCAAACGGCAAAACAATAGTTATCAAGCCGGTGGCCTTGTCCAACTGGTGTCCTGTGGCCAAGCAGCTAACGTGGGGTGGGGCTTCCAGGCACGTTTTGGAAGGCCATACCTGTCTGTTGCAGTCCTGAGCAGGCCGGCTGGCATGTGCTGGTTTTAACCATGGTGGTGGTACCCATCTCAACATCTAGGCCTCCACACCTGATGCACTGGAGGATTTGGTTCCTTTTGTAGAGAGCCAAAGACAGAGCCCAACCCCACCAGTCTGTGCTGAAACAACCGGTGCAACCTTCCTGACAACTGGAATTTAGTACTTTGTCTGTAGCCCTAATTTAATGCTCAAAAAGGCAAGTCAGAGCATGTGTTACTGCTGCTGTGGTTGGCACTCTTCTGTCCCAGTCAGTAGCTCATCACACCAACGTCCTGGACACAAGTGGGGAAAGAACAGCATGATTTGGTGTTGCTACTGCTCCATATTGCGTTCCTGTGGCTCCTAAATTTCCTGGCTGAGCTGTGAGTGCTGCAGCCAACTCTGTGCTCAAGAGATGGGAGGGCAGGAGCCTCTCCTGGCTGCCCCATGCTGCATGACCTCTGGGTGGGCTGTGCTGGGTGCTGTCACAGTGGGGTCTTCATCCTGGAGAGTGGAAAGCAGCTGAAGGATTCTCATCTGAACTTCTGGGCTCTTGCTGCCTGTGCCAGGTGAAAGCTAGGCAGGGTTAGATGTGCTCCCACATGCAGTGGGGTGGGAGGGGTAGATTGGTGCAATAAACCCTTAGTCACCCTGGGGTGTGTTTCCTTACATGGGTTCTCCAGCATGCTCCCCCACCACCACCCCCCGAGGGTCCAATGCATCACCAGCCCCACCTGATGCCCTCAGGTGAAGATGGAAACTCTAGTTTTGAGATGCAGGGCTTCAGCATGATGTCTCCTAGGAGCTGGCTTAGCTGGCAGCCTCCATTGCACCAGGGTGCTGGATAAACCACAGGTCCCACAAAAACGTCGTGCTGACCTGTGAGGAAATCTCACTCGCTTCTGGTCTGAAATTCATCATCAAAAAGGGACTCCTCCCCTGCCCACCCCAGAATGGGCTTCTTCAGTAAAAATGGCCTCAAGAACAAGGCAGGTTTGAGTGAAGTCCTGCCAAAATCAGGAAGGATTCCTTGTGGAAGCCCAGGTCAGCCCTGGAGAGTGGAATGTTGACCTCTAAGCAGCCAAGTGACAAGGGCAGCAACCACAGGGGCTGGGAAGGGGATCAAAGCTTAGATAACTGTTTGGGGGAGAGCCTTCAACAGGAGTTTCTGTCACCCCAAGGTAGTGGCCATGTTATAACAGTGCAGATGAAATTTAAAGCTGGTGACTTTCTTGTTCTTCTCAGTACAACAGAGTGGAAATTGCCAGCAACTAACAGCAGAGAGTGCTCTGATGTCTTCACCAGGGTATTGCCCTCTTTGTTTCTGTGAACATCCACCCAGGCCGTGCCTATTCCTGAGGCTTTACATGTAGCAGCTGGAAGGAAAACTGCCCTCAGTGTCTGTCCTGAGCCAGGAAAGGCCCTTTGATTGCTCAGAAGACGTTGATAGGGAGATGGTTTTAAAAACAGGAGCATCAGTGGAGTGTAGTTGGTTAATTAAAGTACATCTTTCCAAGTTTTTGTCAGGAACAATAGCACTGACATGTGTCTCTACGATTCCTATTACTCTTTCAGTGTGTTCATTTCTTAATTTCAGAGCTTGTATTTACAAGTAAGAGAAAACTTCATTGGAACAACTCAGGTTTGCAGATTTCTGATGTCAGAATTAAGGTGAAACAACACTAGAGGGGTCCAAACAACAATTAACATTTATTAACCAAGCTGACCTTGCTGAAATACAACTTCAGCAACTCCCTGAAAGGAGGGTGTAGAGAGGTGGGGGGACTTCTCCCAAGTCACAGGCGATGGGACAAGAGAAGATGACCTCAAGTTGTGCCAGGGGAGGTTCAGACTGGAGATTAGGAAAAATGTTTACATGGAAATTGGTCTTAAGCCTTGGACTGGGCTGCCCAGGGCAGTGGTGGAGGCACCACCCCTGGAAGGATTTAAAAGGTGGGTTGCCATAGTGCTTAGAGACATGGGTTAGTGATGGTTTCTATCAGAGATGGGTTGATGGTTGGACTAGATGATCTGAAAAGTCCCTTCCAACCCTGACAATTCTATGATTCTAAGTAGATGTAAACTTATGAATGTGAGCCTTGCATGGTGTCATTAAGCCTCCATTTAGAAAATTAAGGTAGGGAGAGAGAGAGAACGGAGAAAAGGAAAATGAAAGCAAGACAGATGGAGAGGAAGAGAAAGATATCACCAGTCCTGGGATCCAGCCAACAGAATGGGGTTCTGAGTCCTGGATTTACATAAACTCCCCTGAGTTAATACTGAGAGCCAGTCTCCTCTCCCCTCCCAACCTCTCCTTAAAGAGGGAGAGCATATTGGAGCATATGACAAAAGGTTCTGGAAGCTGGCTGGGGCTGAGGGGGTGGCCACTGCGGTCGTTGGTGACAGTTGCCTGGCACAGTAAGGGAGCTGGCCCAGGGCAGCTCTGCCCCACCGAGGCTGCTGGTCTCCCCCGGAGTGGAGCTGGGCTGGCGCTTCTCCTCTCTGACTGCAACCTGTTTGCCCATGTTTTGTTGATACTCTTGAGTAAGTTTCTGATAGTCTGGGTCTCTACAGGTAGCAAGGGTATTTGCATATTGGAGAAGGACATAGGGCATCATGGAGGGCTTTCAGCAACCTTTTTGTCCTGACTAGGTCTTCATCAATGCAGCAGAAGCCTTTTCAGATGATATTCTTACAATCCAAAAGGCAATTTCATTTCTGTTACAGAAAGGGGAGAAATCATCAAGCTCCCAGAAGCCTGGCCATGGGGGAGCCTGGGCTGGGCTGAAACTAAAACCTCTGGGCCTGGGCTTCACATCTTTCCAGCAAGAGAGTCCCAAGTGCAGGTTAGTGGCTGTTCTGGGCTATTAATCCCTCCAGTCAAAACAAAAAGCGGAATCCCTTCCAGACCTCAAGGGCCTTTCCAGAAAGAGTCTCAGAAATCATATTTGAAACATTAGGTTTCAAAAACTTGGCAGCTTTCAATGAAGAAAGCTCCCAACCAGCTGTAGGAACTATCATCTCTTTGAATCGCCTCTTTTCTCGCAGCCTACCAAAGCGAAACACAATGTGGCAGCCACTTTTGTGTCAGCGAAATCGCAGGAAGCAATTGAGTGTGTCGTGAATGACGTCTTGGCATATTCCAGTGCACGACTGAACCGCATTCAGGGGCTTGCTTGGGTTTTTCTAATTTAAGGATCAAAGCTTCAGCTCACTCCTATCTGGTTTATTGCTGAACACCAGCCAGAGCATGTTTTGCTTCCCATGATTCAAGATTTAAGGGAATAAAAAGGTGGGAAAAATACAGCTGTATGAGGAGCTCTTGAAAAAAAGAAATTGACTGTTAATGAAAGGGAAATATTCTCCTATGTTTTCAGAGAAGATGGAGGGTTATCTGGGCTCAGAGCACATGAGCAGCTTACAGAAGCAAGTTGCAAACTACCGTGTAAATTTATTTTTTTTTCCCTTTGCCAGACTGAGCAAGAGGCAAAAGGGTCTGAAGCAGAAGTGGAAAAGGTTGTGAGGGTGGCTTGGGGACACCAGAAGTTGATATACTAGCTGGAAAGGACAGGACGTTGTTATGGCTTTGAGCGTCATCATCTCTGCTGGTCACGCAGGGGAGGCCCCTGTGGCAGGGCAGCTGATGGGCAGGGGCAGAGCACACACTGCCACAGAGCAGCGGCTGTCCCAGGTCAGCCCCACAAACACCAGACGAGCTCTGTGACGCTCCCAGGTTTGCTCTCCTTGCAACACGCTGCCTGTAAGCACGCTCCAGCCAAGCAGATGAACCAAACAGCTCAGTCGTGCAGCGAAGGGCTTTCAGATGTGCTAGAATGAGAGCTGGCTGCCTTCTACGTGTGGCTTCATGGCACCAACCTGCAGTGCCATCTTTTCCATTCCCCTCCTGGGGCTCCCTGTGACATCCAGGACCTGATTGGGATCCTCCAGCCCCAGGGCTTGAAAGGATGAAGCCTAACTTGCCGGGGAGCCGAGGGTGGAGAGCTGCAGGTGCTCTTGGCAAAGCCTTTGAACATACCAAGCGCTGCGGGATGTGGCTGATGGTTATTTGTAATTGGGCAGCAGAGCCATCAGCTGCTTTTATCTCCCTGAGCCTTTGCTTCCCAGCTGGAGAGTGGGACGATGCCTGCCCCCTCACTTCCCAGGGTCGTTCGGGGTGGTTGTTAACCTGAAAGTCAGTGAAGCACCCAGCCACTGAAGCAGTGGGTGCCACAGAAAAGCCCAGAAGGAAACTAATTCTGGTGCCAGAGGCAGGTTTGAAGAATCAGCATCACGTGCTGGGTAGTGAGCAGGGATGGACCTTTGCATGGAGACAGGGAGGCTCTGCGTACCCGCTTGCTCTTGGACCTACTCCCTTCCTGGAGTGGCTTTCCTCAGCCCTGCTGCTCCTTTCCCCGCGTTGTGCCCGTGGGAGCAGAGGAGGTGGGGTCCCTGCTCTCGCTGTGGTGAGGACCACAAGGTCCTCCCTCAAGGAGAGTCTTTGGAGCTCTGAGACTGCTGCAAGAGGGTCTGCAGAAGGTAGTCTGGTGTAAGCCTGTTACCAAGCCTGGACATCGTGTGTGTTTTGAATGGGAAAAAAAAAAAAAAAAAAAAAAAAAAAACANGACTCATGAATGCTTTTTTTTTTTTTTTTCCCCCTCATGCTTAAAATGTTGCTAAATTGGATGCACAGATGAAACAAAGATGTTTCTCTTTCTTAGTCTCCAGCTTGGAAACATTTGGACTCTCTCCCTCTTCCCCACACAAAAGCTGTCTCAGCAAGAGCAGGCATAAATATTTTTATCAGACTTAAATTGCTTGGGCTGGTTAAAAGCAAGGGAAAAGAGCGGCCTTTGTTCTGGGGAGGCTGGACCGCCCTAGCAGGCAGTGCTTCTGGTTTCACCTGTATTATTTAGTCTTTCCATGTTACCCAGGAGAGCTGGGTCTCGTGAGATGTGGGAAAGCTCTGCCCGTGCCACCCTTGCTGTTGTCAAAGCCAGGCTCCGCTGACCTTGGTCACTGAGCATCACTGACCTTAAGCCTTAGCTGGGGTTAATGTTTAGCTTAATTTTCTGGTGTGAGTAGCTACAGTAGCAAAAGGACACTTTTGACCAGGAAAACTTCCCCTGTTCAGGCTGAAAACAGACATGCCCCTTGCAAATTTATGTGATCTGAATGTGGTGTCACTTCCAGTTTTCATCTTGACTGTCTTCCAGAGGTTGATGCCTGTAAGAGTTTGCTGAGGAAGGAGGTTGTGCTCATGCCTCCTAACCTAGTCCTGCAAGATCAGCTCTGGTAGCCTAAAACTGTCTGTGTCACCCAGAATCAATTCAGCTGAGCTGGCCAGTGATTGGATTCTGGGGTTAGGTGACCTCTGGAAGTGCTGTGCCCACACATGCTGGGCACGAGAGAGTCTTGTAAGAGTACAAGAACATTCGAAGGAAGCTGGCTTCTTTCAACCTTAGTAATCTGGTAGTGCTAAAACATTTCTTCTGCAGTACAGCGGTCCAGCAGGGCAGAACAGCAGTGTCGCCTGGTCAAGACTACAAAAGGAGGCACCTGGCCCTTGGCCACGTTATTTTTAAGCCTGGAAAGCACACGTGGTCCGCAAGAGCATAGCATTAAGGAAAGGACCTTGCCAGTGCTTCCTGCCCTGCCCCGACAAACTGATAAAGCCCTTTGCAACGCAGGGCGACCCCAGTTTATTTTAAAAATGTGGCCAGGCAAGGACCTCACAGAATAGCTGGAACGCCTAGCTTTGGGCATTCATTCAGCTTTAATTCATTGCCTGATGGGTTAAAGAGTTAATGTAAATGTAAAAAGGACAAGAAAGGCCTGCAAACCACCTCCAGAGCAATGTCTGCATCAGGGTATTCATCTATGCGGGTACATGGGATCTAAAAAAAGGGCAGTGAGTAAATGTTACACAGGGAGGGGCACACCGAGCCTTATCCTGAGCACAGTGTGAATGTTCTTGCTGCTTGGACAATGCATCTCAGTCCTGTTCCCTTCCCTTGTTATTCCAGTCCCAGCCCTTTTGTGGGCAGAGGTAACTGCATGCCGAAGGGTACAGTTCCCATGTACAGTAGGAGATAAAGGAGGAGATACATGGAGGAGATGTAGGCTCCTGCAACCAAGAGCCAGCAGTTTGTTGTGCTGTAATGATAACAAGGCCCACTGAGGCCGACCTGTCTTTATTGCACACCCTGTAGAGGCATAAATGAGACAGCCAGAGTTGTTCTTCTTGCCCAGAGGCTGGGGCAGCAGGATTGCTGGGGCACCAAAACATGCTGGGTTCAGGGCAGAAAGACGCCGTTGCAGTGGGGAGAAATTACAGCCCTCAGCCCCTGGGGCACACATGGTGCCTCACCAGCTCTTGGCTCTCTCTGTGACACAGCCTCATTCCCACAGCAGGATGTTTGTTAGGAGTAAATTCACTATTTCTGATTTTATGAATAGACTTTATTTCTGTAACAGAAACTCTTCCCTCTCAAACACACTTTTGTGGCATTAAAGGGGCTGTGTTAAAATGTCCCAGCTGGAAGAAGAGATGTCCCTACTTCTGTATCTTGTCTGGAAACAGGTTGCCCAGAGAAGCTGTGGCTGCCCCATCCCTGGAGGGGTTCAAGGCCAGGCTGGATGGGGTTTTGAGTAACCTGCTCTGGTGGGAGGCGCTCCTGCCCAGGGCAGGGGTGTTGGAACTGAATTATCTTCAGGGTCCCTTCCAACTCTAACCATTCTATGACTCTATGATTCTATGAAAGTCCTACCTGTGCCATTGCCAGATCCATGGGATTAGCTTCATGCTGAGGGAAAGCAGTGCTCATCTCCAGTCCTGCTTCTGTACACCTGGGGATGTCCTGCCTGCTGCCTTCCCTTTCAGTTCAGGGGAACTTTAAAGGCAGGAGGAAGGATGTGCCTTCCCACAGTGCCCCAACAGCATCACGATGGGCTGATGGCAGCAAGTGCGTTCAAAGTTCATTTCTTCAAAGTTAATTTGATAAGAGGACCCTGTCATCCATGCCATCTGCTGATAAAGTCTCTTTGGGAAGCTTGATTGATTACTTGCAGGAACAGGCATGCACTTAGGAGCTTCTAGACTTTCTTCAGGGCTGGAAAGGAGGCCTGCCCTTTTATTCAACTGGGCACTTGCTTTAATTTTTCTTCTTGACAGAATATAGTCCAAATTGTGGCTCATTCTACCTTTCTTTGTCTTCCAGGGAGCTGCCATGCCCGTGGGTATCTTCCGAGTGTCCCTACTGGTGCTCACGGCTATTATCAACCACCCGCTCCTTTTCCCAAAGGAGAATGGCACTGTCCCCGAGGACTCACAAGGTACCATCCAGAAGATGAAGGAGCGGGAGGAGACCCTTCGGCTGGAACAGCTGCGCTTGGAGCAGGAAATTGCAGAGCAGGAAGCCATACAGGTGGCTCTGGAAAAGGCTGCAAAAGTAGTGGAGGAAAGTGAAGAGGAGAAGGTCCGCTGGGATATGTGGACTGCCCTCTCCATGGTCATCTTCCTGCTGATTGAGCTCTGGAGGCAGGATTTCCAGGAAGGGATTTGGCAGGACACAGGAGGAGAAGAAGATGACATGGCTGTCCTGGGGAAAGTATTTAAAGGTGTGGCCTTCCCTGACAAGGCTGTCTTGGCCAGCTTCTATGAGAAGCGCATCCTCGGTACCACTGGAGACATGGCCAGGATGCGGGAGATGGTGGAAGGCTTTGCAGATGACCTGCTAGAAGCCTTGAGGAGTGTTTGTAATCGAGATACTGACATGGAAGTGGAGGACTGCATGGGTGTGGGGAGCATGTATGAGAACTGGAGAGTGCGTAAGCCTTTTGTCTGTGATCTGATAGTGCCTTTTGCCCCCCCAGAGCCATACTGTTTTCGGTCCCAGATCTGGTGCTCTGGTGACTCTTTTCCCCCAGATGAACAAGGTTATGGCACTATTAAGGTATGCAGGGCAGATGAGGCTGTGACAGGCTGCATCTGTGACAAGACTAAACTAGGGGAAGATATGTTGTGCCTCCTCCATAGCCAGGCCAATACTACCAGGCCCAGCAGTGAGATGGAAGACCTCCTGTGCTTCAAAACCACCCAATATCTGGATGCCGACCAAGTCATGAAGTGGTTCCAGATTGCGGTCACCAAGGCCTGGAACAGAATCTCCCACAAGTATGAATTCGACCTCTCCTTCAGCCTCCTAGACTCCCCAGGAGCCCTGAAGATAAAATTTAGGTCGGGGAAATCAATTGCCTTCAACCTCACCCCTGTGGTGCAGTACGAGAACTCCGATGTTTACTTCATCTCCCACTTCCCTCGGAGCAGCCTGGCAGCAGACCTCCCCTCCAGCACTCACTGGTTTCTCACCTTTGCAGTGTACGAGAGGAGGTTCATCCAGCTGGTCTCCAAAACACTGCCTGCCAACGCCTGCCATGTCAGCTGCCTTCAGATCCTCTCCTTCATCCACGGGAAGCAGTGCAGCCTCACAGGTCCCAGCGGGCTCACCAACTACCACCTTAAGACAGTGATGCTGCATCTCCTGCAAGCACGTCCCAGTCAGGACTGGGCCCCAGAGAAGTTGGAGGCCCGTCTACAAGACATGCTGAAATTCCTGGAGAAATGTCTACATGAGAAGAAGCTCTACCATTTCTTCATTGGCAACAGGAAGGTACCAGCAGAGCTGAGCTTCCCCATCATATTCCAGAGCGCTGAACCTCTCAACCTTTTCCGTCCCTTTGTGTTACAGAGGGATGTCTACAGGAAGACGGTGGATACGTTCCACGAGATGCTCAGGAACATGACCACGCTGATAAACGAGTACACGGTGCACATTCCACTTGTGCAGACCAACGGGATCCATAAGGAATCCTTTTAACCAAAGCCAGCAGGAAAACACTTGTTCCTTTAAGCACAAGTCCAGAGGGCAGTTTCTGAAGCCTCCTTGAAGACACCAGGCTTTGCCAGCGCAGCTTCTCGTCTGCAGCTGAACCCACCCTGGGCCACAGTTTCTGCAGGAAGGGAGAGGGGGTGGGGGGAAGAGAGGGAGAAATTAGAAGATGTGTTACAAAAGTAAGTTTCTGCTCCGTTGGTGTGCTCTCTGTGTTCTATGCAGCTAAGAATATATTTTTTCCATTGTGCCTCAGTCACGTTACAGTGGCGGTGAGCAAAAACTATGACTAATTTATTCAGATGTGGTGGTGGTGGTGGCCAAATACTTCATTTCCTTTGGAAGGGGGAGGTAAGGGTGGAGGAACCGGAGGAGGGATCTTGGGATGGCAGGAGCTCTGCAACCAGCCCATGGGAAGCACAACACCAGACTTGGTGCAGACATGGGGAGGAGGATCATCCACAAGATGGAGATCCTTACATCAAGCACAGCTCTTTAATCAAAATGTAACTGGAATTATAAAAAAAAAAAAAAAAAAAGGAAAAAAGAACCTTCTTGATAGGACTTGCAGCAATAGTTTAAATGGCTTGTCCTGGTTCAAAAACACACCTTCACCTTGCTTCTCCTTGGGGAGGATGGAGCAGAGCAGGCAGCAGGGTGTGTGTCTTCAGACTGTTTCACTCAAGTCTTCCATTTCTTCATGGTAACAAGGCTAGCAAGTTGCATTCTGGCCATTTTCCATGGTTAAATTCATAGGAACTTTTTTTTTACCCAAGGTAAAAAAGAAAAAACACATTATTGGTTTCTGGCATTGTGGTTTATTTGTTTGCTTGACCTTGGGGCATCAAGGCTGAGAACAGCCCGGAGAGAAAGGACCGCTACAGGTTTTGCTTTCCTAAAAGAAGCAGTTCTCCAAAATGATGCTGTAATGAAGCCAGTCTCAGCAGTCTGGTAGCAGGAGGGAACAATCAGCTTCCAAATGAGAGTGTGACTCTCCCAGCGTGGTTTTAATGAGGCCAAGTCCAGCAGGGTAGCTCTGAGTGAGGAGGAGGGGATGAAAGAGGTGCACATGCAGCAGAGGTCCATGTAGGGCCTCCTCAATCCTTTAAAGATTGCTGCTCTGATGAAGCTCTGAGGAGCCGCTGCTAAGCAGACTGTGATTTGCTGAGCTGGGAGCACCAGGGGGAAATAAGAGCTTCTGCAGGCTTTCACACCAGAGGAGAATCTCCAGGTACATGTAAAACCCCAGTGCAGGATGGGAGGTGCCCGAACTCCCTGGGGAAGCAGCGTGTCAGTGCCGTGCCAGTGGGCTGCCCAGCCCCAGCCAGGTGCCTTCGCTGGAGGAGAAGGCTCAGTAGCTCCTCACCCTCCTTCCTGGGCCTTGTGCAGGATCCAGGCCCCAGTGCCCATCTGCTCTGTGGAGGTCCTAGAGCCCTGGTCTCCAGGGCCAGGGGGCCTTCCCTACCAGCTCCTTACACTAGGATTTCCTGCAATGTTTTACCCCAGGGCTTCACAGAATCCTCTTTACAAGAGGGTAGTTGTTCAGTGTGGTGGGACCCATCAGGGATGACATTACCGTGACTCCACAGATCCCTTTCTATCAACTCCATCACATGCATCAGGGAGAAGATAAAACATTGCATCGGTTCTAGGGACAGCATACAGCACGAGGCTTGCCATCCAGCCTGTTGATGAGCAAACTCCCCACAGACGTGTCTTCTCCTACTTTTTGCAGGTCAAAACCATTTCACAACCTCCTTGATGTCTGCTCTCATCTGTCCCTCTGCCAGTGAGGGCCATTTCATGCACAAAGGCAGAGAAAGCTGTGGCTCCTGCTTCCACACCTGGTTCGTAAGAAAGCACAGGTGGGGACAGGGACCTCATTGCTCAAATTGCTGCTGCCCTTGGCTTTTCTCATCACAGCTGTGGGGTGGTTAATATTTCTAAGCAGAAAGCAAAGGGTAGGAAGCAAAATGGGAGAGAAGAGTCTAGTGGATAATGCCAGTGGAGAAGACTCGCGGATCATCAGTGCTTGCTTCAGCAGCCTTGGCGATGTGTGCCTGGGAGGCTGCCAGGGCTGGCAGAGCAACCAGCCAGGACTAATTGCTAACGCTAACGACTTCTGTAAGCCCCTGGCTTTCATAAGTACAACCAAGCAAGCCTTCCCCAGTAGGAAGGAGGGCAGGAGCAATCGTAGGGGACAGGGCAAGCAGGTAGTGCCAAGCAGAGGTACAGGGAGGATGGGTGAACGCAGGAGCCTGGAGGCTACGTTGGAAACTGTGGAAGTTGTTTGTAAAGCCATTTTCAGCTGCCCAGGTCAACTGCCCGGTGCCTGTAGCAGATCCAGCTCCGCACGGGCTGCTGGCAGCCAGGTCACACTGAGGCAGCTGTGGTCGGAGCTGCTTCTAAAAGTGTTCCCAGCCCAGCCAGAGAGAAATAAAAAAAATTCTCTGCCATTTCCTGTCAGGAGTCTAAATTTAGACCGTCCAAAGAACAGAAACAAATTTGTGACCCAGGTCTCTAAGGAAATGACATCCAGGGTTGAAAAACAACTTTTATATAAGGTTGAGCAAGGGGAGGATGAGAAGAAAAGGCTGTTGAATAGAATAAGGTAACTCCCCTCTTAAAACATCAGAACAAAGCTTTGTAACACCAGTCCTAGGGGCCCATAAACATGCCCGAACCCATCTTTACACAGCTCCAGGCACTGCTGCTCAGGCTCAAAGGGAACCTAAACTGATAAGTGGATTGAATCTTTTGTTTTTCATTTTCTGTATTTGTGTGCCTGTTCTCTCTTAAGCCCAAGCTGACCCTGAAGCGTTCCCATGGGATTTGGTTGAACCCAAGCTGGAGCTGAACCAAGGAATTTAGGGATTTGATTATTCCCCTGAAAGCAAATTGCTTGGCTTAATCTTCCCCCTTGTCATGTGCTCATTTTGCCCTTTTAAGAGGTCTGTCCTGTGCACGGAGGCTGTGGGGGAACCCACTCGTACCTGTCCGGGGGGAAAAAGCACTCTGTGATTATAAGCCGTGCTCCAGTAAGCCTCAGGGCAGAGATCTCTGTAAGCCGTATACTGGTGCATAGACCAGAGGTATATACACGTCCCACCAGAGGAGATGTGGGTACACAGCGTGTCTCCAGCTCACACCTCTGCAGCAGCACAAGGAAGCCACATTGTGAAAGCACGTCACTCCTTGGACAGCCTTGCCTCCCCTGGATTAAATCTTTGCCCACCAAGTAAAAGGCTACCCTCACATTTCATAAAATAGGTTTCTAAGAGGGTTGAGGTTTATCAGCTGCCAGCCAGAAAAACGTCCCACAGCTTTTGAGTGCCGCCCGTGTTTAGCTGTGCCTCAGCTGAAGCCTGGCTGGGCATTCCTGGGAAGCAGCTTTAAAGAGTTGGGGTGGAAGTGGAGTTTTGTGGTTTAAAGTGAATAATGTTCTTTTAAAACCAAACAGCGTATGAAACGTAAGGAGCAAACGCACACGAAGGTCTCCTGGGTAATGGCTGTGTCTCTGTGAGAGGTCCTAGGGAAGGGCGAACTCCCTGGCCCAGTGCTTTTCTTGCTGTTTGCTGCCCAGGTGACCTGAACAGATGAGCTCTTCTTGCCTCCTGCCAGTTTCCAGCCACTCCCTCCACCCTCAGCTTGTGGTTTTAATACTTTATTATAGGCTCTGTCAAAGCAATGGAATTAGCGGTGGCTTGATAGGAGCCGCTGATCTACAGCATCGCCTCAGGAGGCATTTGCCTTTAGAAAATGTCTTGGTCTGAGGTTATTCTTGTTGCTCAGGAGCTAAATGTCTTCTAAGGAGAGCTGTTGGGAGTTCAACCATAGAATATGGCTTCCCTCTCTCTCCGAGTTGCTCTATGCACAGGTCTTAGGTGGGTATATAGATATATTTCAGCAACGAGATACAAAACTTTATCCAGTATTCAAGCAGCAGGATTTGGTGCTTGTTCATTTTTAATCCAAAGCCCTGGCAACTTTTTTTCTGTGGTGAAGAAATGAGACTTTACCCACTGGTAACTCAGCTGCTGCTCACTGAGGGGCTAGTTCTCACAGGATCCTACGTAGGAAATGGCTTTATTTATTACTTGTTTTAGGATTGGGGGTTTGTGTGTAATACATGTGCTCAGAAGCAAAACTGTTACATGAAGATGAGTCTGGGCAATGCAGCTGAGATTGGCATTAGCACCCAAACTCTCCAAACTGAGGTCTTCCTTGATTGACAATGCTGTATTCAAACCGCTGCTTTTATAGCAGGACACTGTTGAATTTGTAATAGAACTTCTCATGCAGCTTTATTTATAATAAAGGAAGTCTTTTACAAAATCTAAAAAAGTATATAGTCTGTTTTGTTTCTAGTTCCCCTAAAAATACTTGAGGGAGAAGGACGGAGCGGGGACGTGGCCAGTGAGACTGTAGCACAGTGAGCCCAACAGCAAGAACGCCTGTGATTTCTGACTGCTGTAGAAATTGTTCCAGAATAAGACACAACGTGAACATAAAGTGGAACAGCTGCTCCAGAATACTGCCAGGGATGTCAGGCTTCCTGAGGATATGAATGCACAGGAACTCCAAATAATTATTCTGGATAACTCTGCTCAAAAAAACCACCCTTTCCTGGGAAGCCCTAAATATTGCTCCTAGGTGTTGCCCTTATTGGTTGAACCAGAAATCTCCTGAATTTCCATTTCAGCTAGATGAATCCTCTTTACCTGCTTGTTTTATAGGTACCCACAGCCAAGTTCCAGCAGCCATCCACCACCTCTCAGCCTCCTGCTTAACCCCTTTCTCTGGCTGAAGAGAACAGCACCTCCGCGTTAGTATTCTAATATACTCTGGCCCTGGGAAGAAATTCAAAGTTAGCATGAATTTGCATAATAGAACCACCACTGGTTCCTTGCCGATGTGTCTTGCAGCCCCCCAGGATGCCCTGCGCACCTTTAATTAGTAACTGGGGCAGAATCAGCATTGACCAGGTCTGAGGATCAGCTGGCTTAAGAGCCGCAGCACCAGTCTACCCCAGCCGGGAGCGACCGTTCCCCAGGGCCAACCACACACTCTGGTAAATGAGTTCTGTGGCTCAGAGTCATCATCAGTCCTGTCTTTTTTTAGCGCAACTTTGTTATTAAAAACAAAAGAAAACCCAACCCCAAAATAACCCCACCATGCCAGTAAAAAGCTGGTTCTGATGAGCTCAGCAGTACTTGCAATATTTGCTCAATTAAGCTGTTGGTTTCCTGGAGCATTTTTTAGTTTTCCTCATGTATTGCTTCAGTGTTGGTATGTAACAGAAGGGGTAACATCAAGATAAAAATCCTTTTTCAGAAAGGTAATTAGCAGATTTTTGGTCCGTGCCACAGCCATTATAATCTGCCACAGAGTGGGCAGATGCAGAGACAGGGAGGCCAACTAGAGACTGCTGTTGCTGTCCTCTTCCACTTTTCCTCCAGGCTTTGAACTGGATTCTTTCTTCAAATTCTTATGTTTTCCTTATTTCCAGGCTTCCTTAAAGCCCCAGTTCCAATGTGCTGGCTTGCAGGAGCAGCCTAGAGTTTTGGCACACAACGATGGCTACACCGCAGTCCAGAAAGGTGGACTCCCTGCACTAGTAGACAGTAATTTTAGAGACGAACACAAGCTGTTGAGGTAACAACCACCCACAGCTCAAACCTTAAACGTGTGCTTTGTGGCTGGAGATTTAGCTACATCACTTAGACACAGCTCCCTGTTTATGCCTGGTTGGTGCGTAGTCATTGTCCTGGGAAGTCTTCAAGCACACAGACAGATCATCCCAAGCTTGGCTAATGAGCACAGGAACCTGAACCTCTCAGTCCTGTCCTCTCCCATCTCATCAATATTGTGGAATTGTTGGAAGGGACATCTAGATATCATCTAGTCCAACTATCCTGCTAAGGCAGGATTGCTCAGAGCACATCAGCATGACAGGCTAAGAGAGCTGGGGCTGTTCAGCCTGGAGAAGAGAAGGCTCCGGGGAGACCTTAGAGCAGCCTTCCAGGATCTGAAGGGGCTACAGCAGAGGCTACAGGGGGACTCTTGTCAGGGAGTGGAGTGACAGGACAAGGGGTAATGGTTTTAAATTGGAAGAGGGGAGATTTAGATTAGATACCAGAAAGAAGTTCTTTGCTGTGAGGGCGGTGAAACCCTGGAACAGGATGCCCAGAGAAGCTGTGGCTGCCCCATCCCTGGAGGGGTTCAAGGCCAGGCTGGATGGGGCTTGGAGCAACCTGGTGTGGTGGGAGGTGTCCCTGCCCAGGGCAGGGGGGTTGGAACTGGATGANGAAAAAAAAAGAAAAGAAAAATAAAGAAGCTGCCTTTTATTAAGGATTGCACCCCAGCAGAACAGTTTGTGCACTGAAAGCCCTACGTGGTGGACCTGGAAATGGTGTGTGTACCAGCCAGTCCCTCCCATGGCTGCGTGGTTAATTGTTCTATGTCATGTTCTAGGTTTCTCTCCCCTTCAACATTCAGTTTCTTCTAAAACCCAAACTCCCAAGAGAAAATTCACCCCCCAAAAAAGGCTGATTTTCACTTAGATTTCAAAAGCAGTCCTCTCTGTTCCAGCTAGAGGCATGTCTACCCTCAGTTTTTATGACCAATTTAAAATAATCCCGGAGAAGAAAGATGAGTTTGTGGTGGTGTATTTTACTTTGACAATTTTTCAGCACACTGAAAATAAATGGCTGAATACGGGGAAGTTACACAAAGCAAATCAAGGCTGTCACACATGAGAAAACCTCCAGCTCTCGGCTTCTGATGCTGTCAGACACCTGGGAGAGGGCGAGTGCAATATTAAAATGACTAGCATAGAGCAGAGTGACTATCTCTGCTGCCCCAGTTCAGCAGATGATCAGACCTGAAAGACTTGGGCTTTCAATTCCCATGTTTTAGATGGCAGAGGCTGACTCAATAATTATGGGGAGAGATCTTAGGCATTTACCATTTCCCTTCTGGGTCAAGAACAGAAGTGACATTTACCTTCTTCTCCTTTATTGTCTAATAAAAACTCCTCTTTTGGTCATTAAAAGCTTCCCATAAAGTCCCCTTGTAACACTCCAAATGAAGACTTTGCTGGGTTATATCTGTGTCTCTGAGCCAGAAACTCAGAATTCACAGTAACTGTCTATTATTTGTGTTAGGGCTTCAAGCGTGGCCCTGTCAAATTGCTGTGACACTGGGCATGGACTGCCACATCATTTGAAACAGCATTTTAAAAGCTGGAAAATTGGAAATAGATCAAATAAAACAATATGAGAATGACAGGGATAATGTTAACTGTGAAACCTTTCATTTTAATTAAGGTTTTCAAACACAGCTCAGACTTCTTTCAGTTTCCCAAAGTTCCCATATCATCTGAGTTGGCTGAAGTCCATCATTACCAACTCCTTCCCAACCTACTGAGTGAGGGGTACACGCCTCTCTCAGACCAGTTCTTTTAGATGGGGCTTGTTTCATCTGCTTATACGTACTAGGAGCTCTCTCAGGTGGACTGTCCTACCAATAAGTCCAAGCTGAGTCACATCTGCATTCAAATGGATGCATTAGCAGAGATGGCTGCAGCACATCTCTCCACTGATGAGCTGCTGTACTTGCTACAGCCTTGTCCTCCTCCTTCTGCACAAGTTTCCCCATGGCACCTAAGACTGAAATCAAGCCACCCCTATGTGATACCTGACCTCCAGGAATCACAGAGTTGTCTAGGCTGGAAGGGACCTTTCAGACCATCTAGTCCAACCATCAACATAACTCTGATAAAAAACATATCTCTAAGCACGAGGTCAACCTGGCTTTTAAATCCCTCCAGGGATGGTGCCTCAACCACTGCCCTGGGCAGCCCAGTCCAAGTCTTAATAACCCTTTCCCTGTCAAAATTGTTCCTCATCTCCAATCTGAACCTCCCCTGGCACAACTTGGGGCCATTTCATCTTATCCCATGGCCTGTGACTTGGGAGAAGAGAACGCCTTTCAGGGAGTTGAGAGTGAGAAGGTCTCCCCTCAGCCTTCTTATCTCCAGGCTGAACCCCCCCAGCTCCCTCAGCCTCTCCTCATCAGACTTCTTCTCCAGACCCCTCACCAGCTTCGCTGCCCTTCTCTGGACCTGCTCCAGCCCCTCCCCTCAATGTCTTTTTTGTGGTGAGGGGCCCAAAACTGGACACAGCCCTTGAGATGAGGCCTCACCAGTGCCCAGTCCAGGGGGACGATCCCCTCCCAAGTTCCACTCCCCACGCTGCTCCTGATCCAGGCCAGGATGCTGTTGGCCTTCTTGGCCCCCTGGGCATACTGCTGGCTCATGTTCAGCCAACAGATGACCAACACCCCCAGGTGCTTTTCTGCCAGGCAAGAATACTCAGACAGGTCACGAAAAGCTGGTGAATGCAGGTCCAGTCTGTATTCCCATCCCCGTCCCCCCAGCACTGAACAAATAACGTTTGCAAATGCGATAAGCAGCCTTTTCCACAAGCACAAGAAAAAAATTTCCTTTTATGCTCTATCTGGATACGTAACCGTTATACTGGACAGTTCTTCTGGATTTGACACAAGCCAGCCCTGTATCTCACACCCTTCACGATAATCAGATCCGTAATTCTGATGTGTGGCTAATACTAAAGTTCTACAGACCTGAGAGAAATTGTTTATTCCACACAGGAACACATTGCTGTTTCCCAACTCTGCACAAGGTTGTTTTGCTACTATGCAAATCAGGGTGATGTTTGTGCTGATACAAATTAGCACTTTTCAAGCATTAAGTCATCCAGAGAGGCAAGCAGGACAGTAAAGCCAGGAGAATAATCCACAGCTAATAATTTCGCTAATGACTTTTTACCACTTATGGAATATCCACAAAGCAAGGACAGAATCTCCTTTATTTCAAGAAGGCAGAAATGTCAATGCTATAAAAAAAGCAAGAGCCACCTCAGAGGACATAGTGACCTACAGGGATGCTGAGGGTAATTTGGTCAGGTCACAGCCAGGCTGGGAGCACTGGTCTCAGAATGGGACACTGCTCAGGGTTCACCCATTTCCTGAAGCAGGTCTCATCCCCTCTGCTCAGCTCTGTGCAATGGTTCTTTGTTTGCAGGTCTACAAACAAACTCAGGTCTGTCCTCAAGTGCCACTGGCATGGTATCAGGTATGTGTCCTACCTTTATCTGGATTGTGCTTGTTTGGAAAGAAGATTTCTCAGGGTTCAGTGACTCCAGCCAAACATCTGAGCTGCTGTACCCCTTTCCAAGTAAAATTCCAGGCAGTCTTGCCTTTTTCTTAAGTGATGGATTTATTACGGCAACATGAACTTAGTAATTTTTAGCCAGTTCCGTGTGCGGTCAGTGCATACGTGCACAGGGAGAGCAGTAGGTGGAGGAAGAGAAAAGGGTCTCTCCCTTCATCTCCTGCCAAGTAACTTTTGAATCCATCAAACAACTTCAACCAAATTTGACAGATCTGTAGAGTCAGAAATACTCAGCTCCAATAAATTTTAGGCAAGCAGGCAGGTGGATGGAGGTCAGAGACTCTCATAATGCTGAAAGTGCACAGGGGGCCTTTTAAATGTCCCCAGTGCAGTAGAAGGCAGTTGGTACTCATGCTTCCCTAGACCCAAAGAAATAGGCTGTGAAGAAACATGGTTGTGTTACTTCTACTGCTCTCAAAATGACCTGGACAGCTTCATAGCAGAGCTTTGGCAGAAGAGGGAGGGTGCAAACAGGCAGATATTACTGTCTGTCACATCTATTGGACAAGTCTGGTCCCGAAACAGAAATCTGAACCAGCCCATGCTGTGGATCAATTAATGTTACAGCGTTCTTCAAAAGAAGCTGCACTTTCTAGTTACATTACATTTAGCAGCAGCATCTTGGACTCCTCAGCTGCCAGCAGCATAAAATCTCTGGCCACAGAGCCTTGAGGGACACTGTAGAGCAAAGCTTTTCAGTCCCTGTTTGCAGAAGTGCTGCCTTTGAATAAAGGTACCGATTTTTTAACTAGTTACAAATCTGTCTGGCTAAAACCAGAGCTTATACAAAGTGCTAAAGTAGAAAAAAAAGTTAAAAAATCAGCAATTTCTGCCTTGAAGGTGGGTGTCTTAGCTTACCTGATCTGCTCTGGAGTGGAAGTGCAGGAGGTGCTGAGGTAAAACACTGAAATACAGGCACTGGAGTGGCTGTAAAATGCCTGACTGTGCCCCTGTTTTAAAAATTGTGCTGCACAAGAAGGAAGATTAAAACCCCAATGAAGTCTTTAAAAGTGTCTTAGGTGCTCTGCAGGAAAAGGAATCAATTTTAGATGTGAAACAATCTTTAAATCCACTAACAGACCCACAGCCATTAACAGTCTCAACTCAGCAAAGATTTAATCATGTGTAAGGAGCCAAAATTAAATTTCTGCTTGTGTTGTGTTGCTTTCCCAAAGTGCCACAACACTTACGATGCCATTGGAAATCCAATTAGGCTCTTTTCCGCAGACAGTCTAGCACCAAGGATGCGGCACAGCGCAATACAGACCCAGCGGGCAGAGCTAGGCTGAACTGGGATGAGCAAACCACACTGCCCACAGCCTGACTCATCCCTCATTTCACCTCCCCAGGCGCAGACAGGAATTCGTTGAACTGCTCCTAACCTTCAGCCTTGCTCTCTAGCCCTCTGCCAGGAATCAAACAGCACAGAGGTATTTCCCAAATCCACAGAGAGATAGTACTTATCTTGCTAACATGTTCCAGGTCTCATCCCTGCCAGCTTGTACCAGGCAGAGCAGGGCAGCCATGGCATCCTGCGCCTATAAGCACAAGTGATAGGTAGCAGCTCTGCCTGGCGCCTGTCACACAGGCAGCCCCACAGGACAGAGGTGTTCTGTGTTGTCAGCATGATATTCCTGACAGAACACTTTACCTTCAGGGTTATCACATCATGTCAGGATGATGTAGAATCTGTATGCAAAGCTAGAGAAGAGCCCCTTGGGCCCTGTACCATTGAAGCACTGGAACAGGCCCAGAGAAGGGCAACAGAGCTGGTGAGGAGTTTGGAGAATAAGTCTGATGAGGAGAGGCTGAGGGAGCTGGGGGAGCCTGGGGAAAAGGAGGTTGAGAGGAGACCTCGCTCTCTACAACTCCCTGAAAGGAGGGGGTAGCCGGGGGGTGGGTGGGTGTCGGTCTCTTCTCCCAAGTCACAGGTGATGGGACAAGAGGCCTCAAATTGTGCCAGGGAACGTTCAGATTGGAGATTAGGAACAATTTTGACAGGGAAAGGGTTCTTAAGCCTTGTACTGGGCTGCCCAGGGCAGTGGTTGAGGCACCATCCCTGGAGGGATTTAAAAGATGGGTTGACCTTGTGCTTAGAGACATAGATTAGTGATAACTTTTTTTTTTTTTTAAATCAGAATTAGGTTGATGATTCAACTAGATCTCAGAGGTCCCTTCCAACCTAGACAATTCTATGATTCTAACAGCAAGGGTTGTCCACATGCGGGTTCCTACCAATGGCCCCGCAGTGACTGTCTCCTGCCAGAGCCACAGCTGGCACAGCGTTGGAGATGAAGAGTTTGATCCAGAGCAGAGATGCTCCAGCAAACATAGCCAGGCTAATTAAAGCACATGAAAAGGAACTGAGTGGCACCGAGCCTGCGGGTGTGAAGGCATGGGTTATCTCAGAGCTGTCTTCCCCCAAGGAGAAATAGCTGATTAATCACCCCGGCTTAGCCACTACAAGTCAGGGGAGACAGACTCTGCTTCCAAGCCTAAACAGGCACAGAAAAGAGCTGCGTGAGGAATGTAGAGGAAAAAAAACAAACAGATCACACTCTGAGTTGGGGATTGGCCCAGAGTACATTCCTGTCAAGAGCTCCCTTCTGAGGATGGTTTGAGTGACAGGAGGAAAGGCACAAAACACCCTTCAGGGGCACGGGAATGTATACAGAGAGCTGCAGGAAGGACAGTATTAAGCCAAAATGTCAAACTGTTGGTCTTCACTGATTCTTCAGGTGGTCTGAAGGTGACAGCTTTTTTCTCCTTTCTCCTCAACCCTTTGCCATGCAGCCACACAGGTGACTCATGCAACTGGTTTGCAGCTTACAGGAAACACTGTCTGCTCCCTACTCAGCTTGTGGCTGTTCAGTGCCCCTTTTCTTGTCTCCACGTCCCCAGGAGAGATAGCTTTTTCCATCAGCTTTGCCAAGAGCGGTGGTTCCAAGACACAAACCTGCAGCACGAGCTGTAATTCTCACGGTCTGCCTCCTGCACACTAGGAGATGGCTGGGAATAGCACTCAGCACATCACTCCCAGAATTCTAACTTCCTTGTGGCCTCAAATACAGCGTCACTGCACACTGCTTAACAGCCATCACGCCCCACCCCAGACACAGCTGCAACTCACTGACAAGTTTTAAAATTCCTGCTTTAACAAATCTGCAAAGCATTTTAGGAGGGAGAAATCCTAACACCACCACACGGCATCACTAATTTACACAGGTAAATCGGCAACTGTTGGCTTTGAACAACTGTTTGAAAGACTGTTTCCATCTTATAGAAATTGGGGATGCTTTAGTAAAATTGCATCTGATCTCATGACTGGTAAAGAGACTGCATTTTCATCAACCATTCCCCAGGGAAATCAATGTCCAAGGAGCAGAATGACAAAATAATCAGGCTACTAGCAGAGAAAGGAGACAGGATAAGAAACAGCCAGTTCTCAAACCTTGATCATGCAGAGGAACATTACAGATGCCACAACAGCATAAAACTGGGGAGAGCAGACCTGGGAGACATAACACTGCCAACACCATGTGTCTAACACACACTCACACACAGCCAGGTACCTCTCTTAAGCACACAGACAGCTGTTAAATTAAACAGGGAAGGAGCAGACATTAAGCAAAACATGGCAAGGAGTTGGTATTTCCTTTTCTTTTCCTTTTTAATTAATAGAAGAAACAACAAAGCCACAGGAATCTGTCTGGACTTCACACAAGTGTTTCAAGTGTCCCTAGTATGTGACCCACAAGGCTTTTCAAACCACTACCTCTAGCTGCTATCACTTCCAGCACACAAAACACCACCACAGACAGACTCTTCTCAATGACTTCCCCAAGGAAGGGCCTTCTATCAAAGCCACACTCCCATTCACTTAAGTTCCGACCCAGCTAATCCAGAACTCAGCAAAGCTTCCCAGATCTGACAGCCTGGGACCACCATCCCTCCCTCCTTCCTGGCCACCTTCCACCTTGCTCTTAGTGCCAATAATAAGAGATGCTGAAATGATAGTGAAGAACAAGAGGCTGTATCACATCTTGCATTATGGTACCAACAACTGTCTTGAGGACATCTGTAGAGATATAGGGAAATGCTACAAATGCAGGACAGAACAATGCCCAATACACCTTGCTAATCTGAAGTATTCTCCTAAACTTGCTACTTTTACAGCCTCCATCCCTTTTTGTCTGACACCAAACTTTTTTTTTCCCCTCTAACCTGTGCTGAGAGCAGTTATATTTGGTGGCCCAACAACAGGAAAAGCAAAAAAAAAACCCCAAAAACGCATTCACCATTGTTTTTGAAATCAATAACAACTTTCAAGGGCAAAACATGGAGTAGAAGGTTAAGTACAGTACTTGCTATACAGTATGATCCATAGATGAGTGCTCTGATCAAAGGGCAGAGCAGTTTATCTGCTTGATCCTTTTATTATTAACTTCCATCTTTTTCCTCTGTTGATCAAAACTGAGAACACGTTTTTCCTTTTCTCGGCCTCTTTAAGCTAATAAGATATATCCTTTACACCCATCCACCACGAAAGGAGAGAGCCAGTCCACCCCGTGTAACTGGCCTACTCTTCAAAGGAAAGGGAAGAAGTGTTGCATATTCATTACCACATTAAGCACACTTTGCCTGAGGCCTGCATTTCTTGGTGTGCTGCAATGAGTTCAGGACCCCAGCTGTCTGCCTGGGGATTTAGAACACTGATATTTAATACTAAATTATAAAGCAGAATATTTCATTTAACTTTTTTCGCTGAAGTAGCATACTTTTAATGGTAGACTCTACAGGCACTAAATAAAGACGGGGAGAGCACATCTTTCGGTTCAGACAACACAGGCTCTGGGTTACCATGGTCTGACCCCAACCAGTTCAGTTTTTGGGTGCCAGTCTCTGCTCTTGACCCATTATTGGATTTCCCTAATGTCACATCTCCCACTAGCAACCAGTAATACACTGGAGCAAACTGCAACATATTCCTAGCGTGTTTATAGAAGCCAACTTGGAGCCTACTGTTCTAACAGCTTTAACAAGCCCTACGCAGCAGCTAATAAAACCAAGACATTCCGCAGTTAATCCTTGGAAGTTTGCCACTGAGATCCTACCAACACCATTTCAGAGATAGAGGCTTCTTAAAGCTCAAACTCTGCTTTCATTTAATGAAACAGCCTCGATCCATATTCTGCCAGCACCCTTCACAGCGTTGTGCTTCCTCCAAGTTCTCTAATGACAATCTACAAAACATGCACATCATCGAATCTGGACTGGGAAAGTTTTTTAAAGAACATCAGCGTTCTGGAAGAAACAGGAGAGTAATCAGTAATTCTCTAGTGCCAGATGTGTTTAAAAGCCACAAAAATAAACAAGAGAGGAAAAACCTGCATAGTTTGAATTAAACCTAGTAAGAACATAAACCCCTCTTCTTATAGACACAAGCTGACAGACCAAGTTCCCACTAATTCTTTTTCCTCATCAAATCTGTCTTTCATGTCTGCTTTCCTACCTGAAGGTACACAAACCTACACCCCCTCAGAGTTAATGTGTTGGGGCAGAACCTGTCAAAGGTGAAAGAAGATTAGTCCAGTTTTCCTCCAGAAAAGCTCCAAGGACTCTGTGCCTCAACTACCAGAAAAAAAACACAAACCATCACCTTCTGCTGTGCTGCCTTACCTCACTGCAGTGGGAGCTGGATAGGAACAGGCTTGCGTATCTGATGACAACTGCCTCAGCACACAGGAACCACAGCCCTGTCCTTGAACATCCTGTTCTGCCTTATTTCTTTCTGAGTGCCTATTTCCTGCAACTATGGCCAGTTTGGGTTCTGTAAGAGAAAGGCACAAACAGCTGAGTAACATCAGAATGGGTCATAGCTCTTTCAGTCCCCTATGTGGGGGAAAAAAAATAAAATAAAGAGAGACAAGGCAACTTTCCTGCAACTACTTTTGATTCAAAAAATGTTGGCCCCATTCTGCTATTTTAGCATACAGGATATTTTCAAAACAATTTCAACTGCAAAGCTCTGTTCTAGCAGGCAAATGGCAGGATCAGAACATAATAATTCCTTCACCAGAAGCAAGACACCACCAGTATGTAAGGCTCTAACTGAACTCCTACTTCAGCTCTCTCATTTAATCTATATCTCATATATATAGCAATTCTTTGAGTTCTGAAGCATGGAGCAAAAGAGAAAATAAATGTTCTTCTGCTCAGGATGTTTCTGTTATCTTTTCTCCAGCCTTTCAGAAGGGCAGAGAAGGATTATAACCACACACTTCATTAGCAAATCTAGCCCAATTGGAAGCCATTGCTAGATGATGCCTGCAAACAAGACTTTAGCAGGCATAAGTGGGTAGGGTGGCAAGTTCAGTGCCATCTAAAGACAAGGAGAGTTTGTACTAGATTACTGCATCCTAATTTCCGAGCCCATACTATCTTTTTTAGCTTTTACAGTGCCTCGCTCTTCTCTGCACAACCAGTCCAGTGACTCACACCTGCTTGGAAAGAGGAAGAAAAAACTTTGTCTAAAGACAACATTGTTACCTTTTTATTTATTTTCAAGACACCTTTATTAAAATTTTTAAGTGAAGTAAGAGAGTCGGCTCAGGAACTGCCCAACAGCAAAGCCTGCAAAGAGGCTGCAAAGATAGAACATCACCTCTGAGGAAAGACCACATTTTCCTTCACACAATATATATGCCCAGCAATTTCTTTCCATCTCCTGCCAGAAGCCAGCACATCATCCTCCAGAAAGTAAGGAGTGGAGCTCAAAGAAGGTTTCTCAGCCTTTTCAGCACAGATTTGTTCCCCATTATGAAATGCAACCACAGAAGAGCCCATGCCAAATTACACTAGATCCCCACAGCTCACACTGAAAAGAAGCACTGACACTTCAGCAAGCATGTGCCCACTGGCACCTCAGAGCCCATAATCACATGCCTCGGGGCTGTTCTTCAAGTAGAGCTGGAGGTAATCTTTGAATGTCTGTGGGTCAGTCATTGTAGCCTTGACAGCAGGGTCCTGCTTCATGGCCTCCATCCAGCGTTGGAGCTTTGGGGTGTGACTCAAAGAGCTACAAGAAAATGAAAGAGACTGAGTAATGTCAATGGGAAACACAGTGGGAATCAAGGAAGAAAAACAGCTAGAGAACTTCTATTTTACTTTTTGCTTTAGTTTCTCACTCCCAATATAGTGTTCAGCTCAGAACAGGTGACAGAAATACATACGAGATCATAGAAGACAAACCAGCATTTGGAAAGTGAAAGAATTCCTACAGAGCTCATGTACTCTGCAAAGCTGAGCAAAAACAAATAAGCACTTGTTGTGCAAGAGATCAGTGTGTTTTTGCTTACGTAATCCCCACTGCCAAAAACACAGCTTTTATTTATCCACTCCGAGTAGAGAGTAGAGGCTTGTGCACCACTGCCTCCCTCCAGAATGCTCGGTTAATGGTGATTTGGGAAACAAATGTTGTGTGCAATAGTTGAGACCTCCACAACTCATGAGCCTCTTCTCTACTCACTCTTGCACAGGCCTCCATGCCTCTATCCCCTTCAAACAAAAAATCATGCTCATTTATGAAGTTAGGGATGGAGAGAAAGTACTGTATTTTGACCAATTCTTCCACGTGTGTCAAAGTTATTTAGCAGTAGTAAAACAGACTCAGTGAGAGAGTTTATAGAACATCCCTGAACAACTCCTCTCTCTTTTGAGAAGATCCTTCCCCCAGCCTGCACCACAATACAAGCTTTCTTCAGCAGCACTCAAGAGTGGCCCATTGCTGCAGAGTGTATGCAGAGAATATTCATACTGAAGCACTTCAGTACCCTCTAGAAGCCAGGCAAGATACTCACTCCTTCAGCTGGAATGGTTCCAGACGTTCAAACCACGGCCAGATCATGTAGTCAAACATGGAGGCTGAGTCCCCACCATAAAACACAGTGTTGCGTTTAGACAGAATCTGTGAGGGGCGAGAGATGACAACTGCCCTCAGAAGCAAATTATTGCAGTAGGACACTACAGTAACAAGACATGCCCACCTTGAACTGGAATGTGGGCACTCTGAAGGGATCAGACAGCAAATAATGCAGATACAGCATGTTTCTCCTGTACTTTGGATATCTGGGAAGACAAAGCTAGCTAATAAAGTAGCTGCAGTACCAAGCTTAACTCTTTCATAAGCTGTCAGTCCAGCTCTTCTCCAGTAGCTCAAAAACCATCACAGAAGATAAATCCCTAGTGAGCTGCACCTTGTGCACAAACAAAAAGGAATTTAACTCTCAGAACCTATCAGGCTGTGATTTCTTACTTGTCAAAAAGCACTAATGGCACAGACTAATGAAGCCTAGCAATGCACACGTATTTCTCACGCAATAGATTCAGCAAAATTTAACATCCAGATAAAAAACTTTAACACCATTTTATCATTGACTCTTTTCCTATGGTTCCTGAGGCCAAGCAGTGCCAGGAAAGCATTTTTAACATTACACTTATAACTGGATTTGATTCCAGGTGCAAAAGGAAGAAGTAAGTGTAACACCTACAGGTACCAAAAAAAGATCTTGAGAGCTCAGCACAGAAAGCAGGGCCACAAAGAATGCAGAAAGTTCTCCTGTTACACTTATGTTTCTGATCCATTCCAAGTGCCCCAGTCATCCAAGTTTAACAGGCTTTGGCATCTGAAATATGGAACTCAAGAGACCTTACAAATTTTTGTCTTCAAATTTGGACACACAAATTTGGACAAAACTCCTATGACATTTACTGCCTGTCTCCTAAACCCCAGTATCTAGTAGAAATGTTTATATCAGTCCTTCAGGAAGCATCAAGCTGTCTGAACTACCAGGTGTCTGGCAGAATATAACCTGGGAGTTGGAGAGTCCCAGAGACAGGAACACAGCTCCCTCTGCCGGGTTTCAGCACACAAAGTGCAGTAATGCTTCAAAGAGCTTCCCTTTTTGAATATCTCCTGCAATAGGCTGAGTGAGGTTTGCATGGCTCTGTTCCTCCCATCCTCAGCTGACCTTCAGCTGATCCTACAAAATCCTTCAGGGTATAGTAAGTTAGAGACATTGAAGGAGCAGCAAGTATTTCACAGCATTAATAAAGCAGGAGGAAGGTTAATACTTCCTTAATATTTAATAGATTTGATTTCAGGGAAGCGAAACACAGGGGCTTCCCCCAAGAACTCATCTGTCAACTGCACTACTCCAGCATCAGCCTGATCAGAGAGAGAAGACTACTTTGAAAACCATTTGACACTCAAAGCGGATGGGGAAGCAGAACGCACAAGACTGTTAGGAAAGTTAGCAATGTACTAGAAAGCTATCGGTGGCTTTGCACCAGAAGAGAAACACTAGAGAGGAATGCTTCTTGATCAAGCCAGACAAGCATTAACTGTGGCTGCTAAAAGTGCAGAAGGAACGGGCTCTCGGTAAATGCAAGTCTGAGAGCCTTTCAGACTAGCCAAGAACCACTACTGACACTAAGTCAGGATGGTGAAGTTGCTAATACAGCAAAGCCAGCTGATGCTTCCTGGAACTCTCCTGAAGAGCTGGGTTTCTGCAAGGGACAGATTACATTAGAATCATAGAATGATTTGGGTTGGAAGGGACCTTAAAGATCATCAAGTGCCAACCCCCCTGACACAGGCAGGGACACCTCCCACCAGACGAGGTTTCTCAAAGCCCCATCCAGCCTGGCCTTGAACATCTCCAGGGATGGAGCATCCACAACTTCTCTGGACAACCTCAGTCAGGGTCTTAACACCCTCAGAATAGAGAAATTATTCCTAATAGCTAATCTAAATCTAACCTCTTCAGTTTAAAACTGTTACCCATCATCTTACCACTTCACTCCTTGACAAGAAGTTAGGCCCTGCAGGCCCTTTAAGTACTGAAAGGCTGCAATAAGGTCTCCCCAGAGCCTTCTCTTCTCCAGGCTGAACAACCCCAACTGTATCAGCCTGTCTTCATAGGAGAGGTGCTCCAGACTTCTGATCATCTTAGTGGCCCTCCTCCTTGTCCTTCTCATGTTGGGGGCTCCAGAGTAGAGGTAGAGCCTCACCAGAGTACAACAGAGTGGCAGAATCACCTCCCTGGACCTGCTGGCCACAGTTCTTTTGCTGTAGCCCAAGATGTGGTTGGCCTTCTGGGATCGTGAGCACACGTTGCTGGCTCATGTTGAGCTTTCCATCAGCCAACACCCCCAAGCCCTCCTCGGGGCTGCTCTCAATCTGTTTGCCACCCAGCCTGTATTTGTGCATGGGATTGTCTGAGCACACGTGCAGGACCTTGCACTTGGCTTGCACGGGCCCACCTCTCAAGCCTGCCCAGGTCCCTTAGGATGACATCCCTTTCCTCCAGTATGTTGACTGCTTAGCAAACTTGTTCAGTGTGCACTCAGTTGCACTGTCCATGTCACTGACAAAGATGTTAAACAGCACCAATCTCAGTACTGACCCATGAGGAACGCCACTCATCACTGGTCTCCACTTGAACTCTGAGCTGTGGATCGCAACTCTTTGAGTGCAACCGTCCAGCCAGTCACTTATCCACTATGTGGTCCATCTATCAAATCCACGTCTCTCCAAATTAGAGACAAAGATGTTGTCCTCGCTGTCCAGCGTTAAATGCTTTGCACAAGTCTAGGTAGATGATGGCCTCCCTTAACTGCCAATGCTGTAACCCCATTGTAGAAAGCAAACAAATTCATCAGATGTGACTTGCCCTTTGTGAAGCAATGCTGGCTGTCACTGATCACCTCCTTATTTTCTATGTGCCTTAGCACAGTTTCCAGGAGGATCTGCTCCATGACCTTGCCAGGCACAAAAGCGAGACTGCCTGCTTGTAGTTCCCCTGGCCTTCCTCTTTAAAAATGAGGATTATGTTTCCCATTTTCTTCAGTAGACTTCTAAAATGTGATGGATTGTGGCTTGGCAACTTTGTCTACCAGTTCTTTCAGGTCCCATGGATGCATATCATTGGGTCCTGTGGACTTAAGAACCTTCAGGTTCCTTAGATGGGTCTTCAACCTGATCATCTTCTACAGTGGGTGGTTTCTCATTCTCCTAGTCACTGACTTTATGTTCTGTGACTTGGGCAGCGTAGCTAGGGCCCCTGCTGATGAAGACTGAGGCAAAGAAGTCATTGAGTACTTCAGCCTTTTCCATGTTCTGGGTGACCAAGCCTCCTGTTTCCTTCCAGAGAGGGACCACATTTTCCCTAGTCTTCCTTTTGTTACCAACATGCCCATAGAAGCTTTTCTTGTTTTCCTGCCCTTGAACACATTCTGTTCCCACCCACTTTGAACAAAAAAGATTTTATTTCATCAGCAGTGTATCTGCACTGATTTCAGCAGCTCAGACTTCTCAGCCCTTGCTCTTTGAACATGCTGCAAAGTCTCCTTACATTTATAGTACAAAAAAGATTTCTAAGACAACAGCAATCAGCTAGAATTCAAAAAAACTCTGTAAATCCACACAGACTTAATCATACAGGGGAAGTTTTTTAGCTACTTTGAATTTACTTTAATGGTTCTATTGTGCAACCTGAGTAATCTGAAAGATAGCTCATTGCTATTACTACCAACTAAATGAGAAGAGATCTAGTTCCAAAGGCCAATGCACAAAAGAAAAAAAGAGATCATGACTGCCAACATGGTCATTATCATGAAATACTCTTACCTCTTCAAGTTTGCCAAACTTTTCAACAATCTCTGCTTTCAGCGCCGTGGTATCCTGTCCATCTTTGACTGCCACAACATACTTGAAAATTATGGGTGTTAGCTATACAAAGGAAAGCATAAAGTTTTAATGTTCCTATTACAATAATTAACTCGCTCAGAACTTAAGATGTTAAGACTAGATGCAAGTTAAAGGTTTAAGATTTAAAGAGTAAAAGTCCACTGCTAAAAATCTTTTATACTTCGTAAAAGGTAAGCCAAGACTTAAAGGAAAAATGAATGCAAATACTAATGATTTTTAGCCTTGCAATAAAAGGAGAATAATGAAAAGAAGGGCACGGTTCCCCTTTTCACACACTACCAGAAAACTAGCTGAAAAAGTACCAAGGTGCAGAGTGGTACTCTTTGCCCAGTTACACATTCCTAATTAAAGTGCATTTGGATTTTATCAACATTAAAGTACTTTAAAAAAGAGACACGTGCAGAGACACACAGCCCAGGATACACAGGCTTCTACAAACCTGTGCATTTTCTATTTGGTAATTGCCAAAGAAATCAGCATAGAGTACCAGGAAGTTTCCCTGTGACCAAGACCAACTACATTATATTCTTAAAAGCTCACAAACAAACATTTTTCTAAGATCATGTCATTCATATACCAATGTCCAGTGCACATTTCATTCCTTGTAACGTGCTTCCCCACACATGGGGAAGGCCTCTTCCCATTGTGCCTATTCAGAAAGGCTTGTTGTAGACTCAGAGCAGGCCTGTGGAGCCAGGGACAGGCTGAGAGATCTGGGTTGTTCAGCCTGAAGAAGAGAAGGCTCCAGGAACAGGCTGCCCAGAGAGGTGGTAGATGCTCCATCTCTAGGAACAATCAAGGTCAGGCTGGACAGGCTCTGAGGAAACTGATTTAGTTGAAGACAACCTTGCTCATCCCAGAGGGGCTCTCACTAGATGATCTTTGGAGGTCCCTTCCAACCCAAACAATTCTATGATTCTGTAAATATATTCCCCTTCTATCCTGCCTCTTTGCATTTTTCATTGCTTCCTCTCCTCTGCTGCCTCATATCCTAAGTGATTTCTTTCCCTTCCTAGAGCCTTCAAAGCACATGTCTGTATTATCTATGTTTAGGGTACTCAGACGTTACTTCAAGTTAGCCACAGTGCCCACCTCCAAAGAGAGAGCCAAAACCAGACTTATGTGTCCCATGTCTACAGACACCTGTCATCTCTTGTCCATGTTGCAGGCTCTCTCTGCCAGCCACGCTTCACATTCTGCATTCACACAGTACTTCCTACAGAAAGACCCAGATCAAAATACAGCAATTGTCACTGCCTGGGTCTCAAGCATCCAGCTAGTTTGGTCTACTAACCTCTATTGTACAATGCCCAAAATCCTGCCTCAGTCATATACACTGTCATTAGGTTGGCTGCAACATCCATGACACCTCATCTATCCCAACACATAAACACTGGGAGCAACTCAGACACACAGTGGTTTGCAAGTGCTCACAGCAAGAGACTCCCAAAGCCCCCTTCAGTTATTTAAATGCTTCTCCCAGACCTCTTTCTTAAAGGACATAAGCAGTTCTGGCAACAGAGCTGCAGCTTTTGGCACTATAGTAAAGTAAGGAATAATCCCACCCTGATCATGCAGTACCTTTGAGAAGTGTTCCAAGAGCATCTTCTGAAAGGCTCGCTCATATGGGTCCGAAGGCAGCAGCTTCTTTCCCGGAAACGCTTCATCCAAATAGTCACAAGTAATCGGGGACTCATAGATCAGCTGGCCCTTGCTGGTCTCCAAAACAGGAACCAGCCCAAAGGGGTTCTTCTCAAAGAACCAGTCAGGTTTGTTCTTCAGATTGATGTTAATTACTTCATGGCTAAAAGACAGAAAGAAACAAGACCCAAACAGGTTCAGTTCTGCTACAGTCCACTCCATACCATGGTGAAATGCAGTCATTACACCACAACAGCTACAGTACTCGAGAGGCTGAACCCTCATTCTTCTCTCCTGAGCCTTCCCTGAAGTCCTCTGCAGAACTAAGTATTTGACACACAGAAATACTGCCAAGGATCACTTCCCTTTGCTGGAGAAAGTCAGCACTGACTTAATTTAACAAACAACTTACTGTAAAAGACAAACAAACAGTCTGCAAGCATACAGAGGCAGCCTTTACAGTCATGCTAAAAGTAAAGGTCAAGCTCAGAATGCAGCACACATCACATGCAGGTTTGGGGTCATTCTAAGAAAGAAGCACTTGATTGCAAATAAACCACACCCCAATTAAGAAATACATAAGAACTTTAATCTGACCTTACTCCAACTGGCAAGTCAGGACAGCATCCTACCTACTTATCTTTCCCACCTATGGCCTCACATAGAATCAGGTGTGCAGGGCGAAGGTGAGATAGAGTTTGATAAAGACATTAGGGAAATAGGTCTATGCTATGTTTACAAAGCATGTTATATGTGTGCCCCCCAGAAAATTCCTAGTAAGCCCAAAAGCCTGCTAAACATAGCTGAACCTTCAAAACAACTGAAAGGAAAGAAGGCACCCACTGTGTTTAGGTAGCAATAAAATCTCTCCAAAATCATTACTTCAAAACAAACCTCCTTGCTCAAGACCAAAGATACAAAACAAAATCAAAATTAAACTGACCTGGAAGTTGTAAATGCACCTACTCTTTGGAAAAAGAGACACAAGACATAACAAGAGCCGGGTTGGTTTGTTTTATCTTGCTATCAAAAGAACTGAATGGCAAGAATTCCCTAGGCTGATACGGACTCCCACCCCGGTGCTTGGCAGTTGGCAGGCCTGGGACATGGTGGCAATCTGCACTTTTTAATTGAAGCTGTAAACTGAGAGAAGCATCAGTGCCCATTTTAAAACCTTGAAACAACGTGGCTATCTTGATAAAGAAACACACACAAGTACTGACTTCCAGTAACTTACTACAGCACAGGCATGAGAAGACCTTTTAGGAACGCAATACATTTCCTCTTTTAAAAATTAAAAACAAACAAAAAAAAACCAAACACCCAAAGAAAATCATTCACCCATTACTGTGCTTTGCTAAGTGGTTAAGAAACACTTAATATTCCTATCTCCCAGAATTTTCACTGCAGCCTACATCAAAACCAAATAGCAACATACATTAAGGCTGCACTCACATTTCCCCAGCTCAAATGCCGTTACTGCAAACATTCAGGATAAGTGGTAAGAGACACAAAAAAACCCCAACAGATTGGGGTTTTTCCCTACAGATTCACTTCAGGCCTTTACATAAGTGAGCTCACACACAGCCTACTTACTTCCAAGATCAGCAAGATACCACTCCCACAGAAAAGCCATAAAGAATTCCAGCTTTACAGCAAAATCACCCACAGGGACCCCTTTTTCCATTGAGTGCTTTTAGGGATGTGTACCCGAGGGCCCTTTAGGATGCTGGGGGTAAGAAGGGAAGCTCGGACCGCCCCTGCCGGCCCCATGGCGGGGGTGCAGCGGGGCCAGGGGGCCCAGCAGGACCGGGCAGAGCCGGGAAGGCCTCACCTGATGCCCTTGGCTCGGAGGACGAGGCGCGTCCTCTGGGCGAAGGGGCAGAACCTCATGCTGTAGAGTCGGATCACCCCTTCGGGCACCGGCCCCGGGGCCGCGCTCCCTGAGGAGAGAGAACAGAAACACCCGCACCGTTACAGCCATCGCTCGCCTGACGCACAGCCCCCGCCGCAGAGGGAGGTCCGGGTCCCGGCCGCTTACCCTTGCCCAGGCTGCGGGAGTGATCGCCCGCCATCGCGCTGTGCCCGCAGGGAGCGGCCCCGGGAAGGGCGGCGGGTGGGAGGGGCGCCGACCTCCCCGCTGCTCCCTCCTTGGGATGAGCCAGGCGGGGCTGCTCGTAACGCTCAGCTCCTCACCATCAACCCAACCCTGGCTGCATTCCTATTTAAAAGGAAAAAAAAAAAAAAAACTGTGCGAAAACT
>VZRU01004765.1:330772-387031 GCA_013398155.1 Pedionomus torquatus
AAAAAAGAGAAAATTAATTTGAAACGTTTTAGCAATTGAGAAGTTCACAGGCAGCCTGCTAACTGCAGCCCAGACAGGCACGTAGGATCTCAAAGCAGCATGACAACACCTTCAAGTTACAACACCCCCTCAAAGGCACCACAGAAAAGTGGACTCATTTCCTCATCCTGTCTTGGTTTTGTGTGGCACACAGAGCTCCTGGGGGCACAAGAGGTACAGTGTAGGCTCTTCCTGCTGCCTCTGGACAGGAGTACCCCTCTCCACCTGTGGGAAAGTAACAGGAGACTAGCAAGGAGGACTGTCAACACACTCAAGTGACTCACACATGGGATGCTGGAAAACACACATACCACACCAATTGTTGTTTAGTTTTGTGTGCTCAGCAAGTAGAACATCTGCACTCAGATAATGTTGACCTGGGAGGGACTCAAGGGCACCTTATTGAACATGCTTGTGTTTCCTGCTGCTGAAGATCAAAGCACAGCAGAAAACTCTGCCCAAATCCTTGAAATACAGGACCAAAGAGCAAGTGTGAGCGCTCTCTCTCTACTCACTCCCTTGTTAACATGGACTCTCTTGCTAATAAGGACTCTCTCTTGTCCCATGGTGCCTACAGCCCCTACTTGCCTGCCTCTGCCCAGGTGCTGCTTTGGAGACTCCCCAGTCTGCAAGGTATTGAGATTAAATTTGTTCTTTACCTTTAATCTACAGTTTTGTGATTGTTCCTGTGTCCTGCCTGCATCAGCTCACACACCATCACTGCTCCAGGGTGCTGTGGGTGCAGAGCAGATCACAAAACCACACACTACCACTGTGTGTAAACAGGGACATCACTGTAAACAACATTTCCCCCTTTAGAAACTGGAAAGTGAGATGTTATTGTTAACTCTGCTTTTAAGATACTTTGAAATTTTTGGCATGTTACCATGCTAAAAGCCTTAAGTACACACAGAGATTATAACTGTACTTTCTCTTCTTTCCCATGGCAAACCTCTCAGCTCTCTTTAAAGTTTCACAAGTCCCATCGTACACATCTTGAAAAAACAGTGCCTCAGGTGCAATCCTTTGTGAAAGCAAAACCAGAAGCAGCAATAGGAGACCAGACACAGCTGTACCGCTAAGGAACAGGCCCCACAGGAGAGGCCCGCGGGGTGGCCAAGGGAAACGCCTACAGTAACTCCCTTAGGCCTGACCTCCTCCTACCCCGAACAAAGCTTCCCTCTTTCGAGACGCAGCAGCCATTAACTGGGCTCAAGGCTGTAGGTAACAGCGCCTCACAGACGGCGTTACCCGCGGCTCAGCGCCCGGGCACAGCTCCCTCCTCCCCGCGCTCCCGCTCCGCCTCACGCCGACTGACGCACCCGCCGCCCCTTTAAATACCCACCCGCGATTGGTCGGCGCACGGGCCAATCAGCTGCCTGCTTTAATGCCGGTGGGAGGGCCGCTGCTGGCTAATCGCAGAAGCCGTTCTTGCCTCTACGCGACGGGCGCAAACGGGCGGGCGGGGCGGATGGAGGCGGCCGGTGAGGAGCTTCGTGCTGAGGTCCCCCGGGGCCGCCGTTGCTCCTCGGCTGAGGAGGCCGCGCTGGAAGTGAGGTGGGGCCTGGCTGGGACTATCCCGAGCCCCTCGGCTCCAGTGGGGTGCCCCGGTGTCGCGTTCTGCGCCCCCGGGACCCAGCTCCTCTCGTCCCGGGTCGTCTCTGCGTGACCGTCAGAGATTAGGACAGGCCTACGAAGAAAAAGAAGGGAGACTGTTGTGCTGGGGATGAGTTGGGGGTGTGGGAAAGGGAAAGAAGTACTCGTGCTGCAGCACGTAGCCGTGACTGAGTCTCTGGTGGATTTGGGTGGATCTGAGGCTCTCTGTCCTTAGCACAGGGAGGCTCTGAAGTGAGGAGTAAACAACCGTCACTAGTTTTAAGCTGGAGCTTGCCGAGTTGGTAGGAAGTATGGCATTATTTGTGGTATTTTCCCGCATAGTGGTTCTGGCAGCAGCAGGATGAAGTCCTTGGGGTGTGCTTTTTCCTCTTAGTACCTGGCCTCATGAACCCATACAGTTCAGTTCTGCTCATGGTCACATCTCCTGGTTTACCCAGACTACTTCAATCTCTAGAATTTCCCTAGCTGTTCTGTAGCTAAACCCTGTTGCCGTCATGTCCTGCCATGGCTCTTACCTTTTCCTGGTGTTTTAAGTCCTTGCTCCTGCCTTTCTCTCTCAGCACCTTAGGCTGTGTGTTAGAGACACTCAGATTTCCTTTTTCCACAAACATCTGCACTATGTATAGAAAAATGCTTCTCTTCAAGAGTTTTTGGCAAACCAGCAACTTGTTTTTTAGTTCTGAACAAAGAGGAGCACTATATGAATTAAGCATTTCCTGCCCCACCTTGGTTGAGACTTTCACAGCACTCTAGGATTGGGCTCTCCAGTTCAAGAGAGACAGGGAGCTACTGGAGAGAATCCAGGACCAAGGTGCTGGAGAGATTGAGGAAAGGCTGAGAGAGCTGGGACTCTTGAGCCTGGAGAAGAGAAAGATGAGGGAAGACCTTATTCATGCTGACAAATATCTGAAAGGTGGGTTGAAGGAAGATGGAGCCGGACTCTTTTTGGTGGTTTCCAGTGAAAGCACAAGGAGCAACAGGCACAAGCTGGAACACAGGAAGTTCCACTCAAATATGAGGAAAAAAACACCACTTCTTTGTGGTGAAGATGATGGAGCACTGGCAGAGGCTGCCTGGGGAGATTGTGGAGTCCCCTTCTCTGGAGGTTTTAAAGAACTGGCTTGGATGCAGTCCTGAGTGATGTGCTCTGGGCAATCCTACTTTGGAGTGGAGTTGGACGGGATGATCTCTAGAGGTCCCTTCCAACTATAACTGTTCCATGATGCTTTTAGATGCTTTTTTCCTATGTAATGGGACAGAAGTTAAACTTCTTTGTCAGTTGTAAGTATTCCAGCTGTTTCATAAACTCTTATGGGACATACATCCCTAATTACCAGTGCAGCACTTTTTAGTGGAAAGAAAATTCTTCTATTAATAGGAGAAACAGCCTTAGCCATTCTGATACTCGTGAAGTTAAAAAGATACCATATGAAGGATGTCCTTACTATTCTGAAGAGGTCACTTGTCTGAACTGGTGCTATTTGGAATAGCTGTGACCCAGCTTTTCTGCTTTGTGAAAACGCCATTAAGAAATGAAAATATGTCAAATAAAAAAAATAATTAATTAAACTTTACAGAATGTGAAGCAAAGCCCATTTCTGTAAATTAGAAAAGTTTCAAGTTTGCCTTTCTTGGAAATTAATATTAGTTTTAGAAGAGAGTGACAAAACTTATTTTGCAGAGGGAAACTGGAATGCTGTGTTGCCTTCAGCAAGCAAGCACAAAATTTTGACAAATCTCATAGCTTCATGTAATCAGTTTTGAATGAACTAGCACTTTTCAGTGGCAAAATGCTCTGCAAGGAAATTTCCAAGCAACTCTAATTACTTTGCCCCATCTCCATTTCACCAGCTGGCTAAGTTTATGACTGAAATACTTCTGACACGATGTTTGTAACAGAACTGGAGAGAGACACAGCAGTGAAAACACGTGGGTGAGCCACGGTTAATTACCTGACTCACTGTGTACTGCACCAGTCACAGCTGACATCAGGTAACAGCTTGAATCCTTGTTCCCTTAAGCCTTTACTGGTTGTATAAGGATGATAAATTGTGCTGTCATCCCAATTAATTTATCCCTGTATACATTTTCTAGACTTCATTTTACCTTTGCAAACAAGAAATGAAAAATATTTCATTTCCACTGATTCAGATCTGGTGTTTGAGAAGAGAGTAGAGATTGTCCTATTCATGAAGGTCTGCTGATGTGCTGTGGCACATCATACATCTAGTTCTTGTGTAAAAGGTTCAGAAAAATATTCAACAGCTGAAATATCTTCTCTTTGTTGCCATGGTGTTTAGTTCATCTGTGTGAGCACGTGGTTGGTGTACTCCCACTCCTCTCTGCCTACGCTTACTTCACTGGTTTGTAGCAAAATAGGCCAAGGGCAGAACCTACTCAGAAAAGATAAGAAGTTATTGCTGGACATAAATATCTTAAGACTAGTCATTTGAAAATGTTCTTAACTATGAGAGTCCTGAGGCTGTAGTACCATCTTCTAGTAAGAGTATAGAGGATCAGCAGCTGAGCTGATCTTGTAACTGACTTAGTCATGAAAAGAGCATAAAAATGCTGCTTGCAATTGCAGAGGATGAAGATCTCTTTCACTCAAATGTTCTTATTTGGAAGAAGAGATGGAAAGTTTCTGTATATAAACTAGAAGAAAGGTGCTAACAACACTGTCTTACGCAAAGAGTATCTGTTAACGCTGCTGAAACTTTTCTGCCATGGTACCAGCAGGCTAAGCTGGGGATCAGTCAGACATCTTCACTTAGAGGTAAATGCAAATCCCTTTGCTAAGAGAATCCTGATGCTTATCCATATACTTTCTGGAAGGTAAAGAATTCTGCAGGCAGTTATGAATTTGTTGATACGTTGTAAGTTTCTAATCTTACTCCTCTTCAGGAATTTATTTCAGTCCTTGTGTAACACATCCTGTTTACATTCCAAGGTTTTACCTCATTCAAGCACAGGTATCTTTAAAGCGGAACAGTCCTCCTGGTTAGGTTCACATAAACACAAGCTGTGCCTTTGTATTTTTGATTTTATGGGGATGAGATGAACTATGAAAATGTAAAAAGGCTAAAACACAATTGGGTCCCAAGTATGGATTGTACTGGTGTAATCCTTTCAGAATAAAGCTATACTCTTACTACTATGATGCATGAGTACAGAACCAGAGCCTGTGAACTGGCTAACTCTATTTTTAGGGAAAATTGAAAGAAATACGGACATATTGCCGTGTTCTTATAACAGTCCTTTGCGCTTCATCCAGGTGAGGTTGACCACATGTTTTTGGAAATACAGAAATAGGGATTCATAATACTAAATCTTGAAGTTACTGTGGTTTTGCAACGTTGGTATGAGGATGAGTCTAAGAAATGCCAAGCATCACTTCAGTGTAACTTAGGCTACAACATTCCCTTAATCAGAGTATTTTGAGAAATGTGTCTTTAATGTTTTAACATTCACTTGCTCTTTCTCAAGTTGGGTTCAGGGATTCTCAGACAAGAACTTTGGCTTTATCAACAATCAAACTGTCTGCTACCCTTGTGGAAATTACATCCTTTTCCTGGACATTGAAACAAAGAAGACGTCAGTGCTGCCCTGCCAGACCGGCCAAGTGGGTGCCTTTGCAGTGAATGGGAACAGTCAAGTGCTGGCCTTTTCAGACAGGAAGCTGAATCCCATCATATATATCTACGCTTTTCCAGAACTGAGTAAATTGACAGAATTAAAAGGTAGGGATGTGGTAACCTCCCCTGGCACCATTTAATTGAAAAAATACTTAAATCCTCCAGTTTCTGAAGGTCTGGGGTTTTTTATTTGTAAGACTTGAAAAGGAATATGTCTCATGGCAAGATGCGTGGAAAGAAGTGGAAGAGATTTTCCACTGCGCTGCTTTTAGTTAGGTTCAAGCTAGTGAGCAATGTGGCAATACAAAATGGAGATGTTTTAAAGAAAAAACATATGGAATGGAACTTGATTTAAGAAAATATAGTCAGAATAAGCAAAAAAAAAAAAAAATCATACAGCAGTAGGCTCCCAAGCAGACTGCTGAAAACCACACTGAGAAACCCGAGATGTGAGAGGAATGAGGGTTCTTGCAGTTAAACTTTGGAGTTTGGGATCTCATGTGTATCTTTGCCCACCTCAAAACATTTGTCTGCTTAGTTAAGTTCCTTATCCACATTTCAGTCTCCTCGCTATTTAAATAAGGATCATAATACTTGTTTATAGCATGCATATGATTGAAATTATGACTGCAAAGGACTTCAGGGTACTTGGGGAAAAATACTTTACAAATTCATCATATTATTGAAAAGAATTGGCAAAAAATTCTAAGCAGAGACACATGGGGAACATTTTTATGATCAAAACAGTAACCTGCAATGAAGCAAAGGAACCAAGGGCCTAAAGAATTCCTTTGGAGAGTTGAAGTGGATGTAAAGGAACTGTGAAGGGTATCTTTGATAGTATGCAGTGAAGTCTGGGGCAACTAAAGATGATACTCTTTATTTTTGCATTTCAGGTAGTGTTCAGCTGGACTACACCTTACTTGCATTTAGTTTCACAGGCCCATATCTAGCCAGTTACGCTTCAATCCCAGAATTTGTTCTTTCAATATGGTAAGAGTAAAAACAAGTTCTCTAATAGCATTTACATTTAATTTCTATTTTTGTAAATGTGCGGTTTTAGCCTACATTAAGTTAGCAGATGTGCAAGACACACGGGTTGACTTCATCTCCTTTTTTTTTTTTTTTCATCTTGACTGATCACTGTCTGCAAAACTTCTGTGCCAAACTTGCTGTTTATTTTCTAGCGTTAGTAGCCACTAGTCAGAACGCTGTTACCTCGCCACAGCTATCTTCTGCTTTCTTTGAAATCTTGTTTTTTGGAGTGCTTCTAAAGTCTTCAGCATCAGTTAATTATCTGCTCATCCTTGGAAGTTCAGTACCACACTGTGAAAGGAACTTGCCTGCTGAAAAGAGAAAAAATGTTTTAAAGTGGATTTCTACTTCCTAACCCCCGGCCCTGGACCATTCAGTGGTTCTCTTAATGACTTGTGCTTCATCTTAGTTGTGCTCAGTGATTACACTGCCATGGGTCACTGGGTTACATCATCATTTTCTGCTCATTGTCATGAAAATAAGTGTCATGTACAGCTACAGAAAGTTAGATTATTTAAATTTTTAAATTGTTACGTAAAAATAGAATGCTGTTTATGCCTCCGTTGCCAGCAAGCGCCCCTTGACTATGCAGTATGAGTACTTCTTCAAAACAAATGGAGAGGGTGGAGGAGGAGGATAGCAAGCAAGGACATGTAATGAATATTCTGTGTACTCCCAATTTAATGATGACTTTTTCTTGTACAATGATTAGTGAAGAGGCAGAAACTCCTGTAACTTCAGAGTTTTAATAATGGTAGTAGATACTATTAGAGGTGCCTCTTCTTTATCCCTTATAAAGAAGAATAAAGTTTGCTGTGAACTCAGATTGTACACAGTAGTCTGGTAAGGATGTTTGTGTGTATATCACGGTAGAAACCATTAAGACAGTCTCCCTGACCTGAAGAGTTTACATGCTTGTCTCAACGTGCAGAAATAATGCAGATGGTCTAATGTGTTCATTGTGTGCAGTTAAAATAGAAATCCACCATCTTGAAAGACTTCTCTATATTATTTGTAAAAATGGAAATGTCTAGAAATGTTTCAATGCTTTAAAGTAGTGGCCATTTCTAAGGCCAAACAATTTAAACCTATTTGAATATGACTATCACCAGCTAATTGTCATAAAAGAACCATCCTAGATTCCAGTCAGAAAGTATTTAGTAACAAAATAGAATTACCTTACAATACTAAACTTAGAATTTATAATAACTTGGGCAGAAGTTTCTGAATTTACTGTGAGATCAGGACCTTCACTTTTGCAATTGTATTATATTGTGCATTCGTTGTAGAAATGTGTGTGTATGGATGAAAGAAATCTTAATGCTCAGCATCCTAAATGTGTGATTGCAATATGATGATTACCCAGTTCCTGTATTTTAAGCAGATAGTTTGGAATCAGAGATATAAGAGATTTTTTGAAACTTGAGTCAGTCTCAAATACAGAAAGCTTAGAGATAACAAAAAGCTGCCTTTCACTCAAGGTATTTTATCCCTAGATCATAATTTTTTTCTATACAAAGGAGACTTAATGCTAGATAAGATACATGTACCATATAGTTTCAGGTCTTAAATTATCTACTATAAAAGAGTGTTGTCACTATGTTAGGTATGAGAGGAGAACACGGTGACATCTTTAAAGTCAGAGTTGCAGCTTGTAGCTTTTTGTAATTTTAATGAGAGTTGCTATGTATGTGTGAATACTTCTCATTTTTTGCATGTGCTGTCTATTTTAACCATTGTCTTGTCTCCTGCTCTCTGTCTGTGAGGGAATTCATTGCGGGCCAGAACAACAGGATTATACTAAATCCATTTACAGCAGTGTATGCATTTTAGTCTTATTTCCTCTCCGCAGTAATGACAAATGCTAAAGCTGTAAGTGTTATTTAGATCAACATCCAGATATATCGTCCAAGAAGTTTAGGAACAGTTTTAATCATTTTCTTCCAATTATATTAAGCAGTTCTTGGATAGCACCTAAAAATGCAAATACAGTCAAGAATTGATCTGGATAATAGAGAAATATGCAAATTAGGTGGTGAGAGCATAAATAGGCCTCACAGGACAAAAGAAAAGTCAGTGGAAAGCAGATTCCCTGGTTTCTGTCAGCTGTACATAACAGACCCACATGAATTCTGCCCTGTTTTGTGCTGGAGTGAGTTACTGCGGCCATAGCTTTTATGTCTGCATTCACAGCACAATTATTGTTACCTAAGTAATTCATCCATAGGTAGTCATGGGTTGGCTTTTTTTTTTTCCTAATCATAATACCTTCCAACTGCAAGCATTACAGTCATTATTTTACAGATTGCAAAAGCAAGGCTGAGGCCTGAGGTGCTGAAGAGTTAATTGGTTGGGGCCATTCAAGTACTCACTGATAGAATGGGTGAAAATGAATCCAAGGTGAAAGCAAATCCATGTCTCTTGATTCTTTTGGCCTTTTCACAAAAGGAAGTGCTTGATAATGTTCCTAAAAGGTCAATTTTCAAAATTATTTCACTATTCAATCTTTTTGCAGCAGTACTAATTTTATATGTGGCTAATTAACCACCTCCTTTTTATTCTCAAGATCTAACTTGTTTGACAGCAGATATTTTATGTCGGTTACAAAGTATTTGTTTTCCAAACTTGATCTTGAATGTCAATCATCATCACATCCCTATCTTTGGCTTGAATGTTTTTGACTTATTTAGTGGATTTGATTTTCTTTTACTCTCCATAATGAAGGAACTGGCAAGAAAATATCCTCCTGTGCAGTGAATCTCAGCCAGGGGTAACAGTGACCTCTTTAAGTTTTAACCCTATGAATTGGCAACAACTGTGTTCTGTTAATGAGAGCTCCATTACATTCTGGCACATAGAAAGGAATAATGATGAGCATCACCTTAAGCAAAAGTAAGTGAAACACCCTACAGGTTAAAATCTAGGAAATCTAGAAATACCTTTTAATAACTAAGACTAAGAACTTACATCTTTGTAGTTTTAGTTTACCTAGCAATTGCAATCAGTAGTTGGTAAATCACAACCAGTGTGAACCTGTCTAGTCAATCATGTGAACTGAATTTATGATTTCATTTCTTACTGCTCACATGTCCAGATTATGAACATAATGAAGTTAATATGAATCAGCTGCTTTGGCAGCAAAATCAAAATCAGCATGACTGAATTAAGGTAGTGCCTGGGCTGATTTCCTGCAAATGGCTATATTGAGAATTGCTTTTGTAGCTATGAAACCACCGAATTTGGATCAATTTGTTTCCTAGTAAGTATAGTTAAACAATATGTTGTTGTGATTGCAAGATGTACCAAGAGCTGGTTTTTTTGGTGATTTCCAGCTTGTGTGGCCAATTTACAGGTCAGAGGATGGCTCAGTCAGTGCAATTCACTGAGCACAGCAAACCTAGAATTTATTTATGCTAAAGTGCTTCTTGAGGCTGCTATAGAAGTAGTATATGTCATTCAAGTTGGAGTCCTTGAAATATAACACCTACACTGCTTCAGTGGCAGGTACCCTACAATTCCCAAGTACATTTGAACTTGTTAACTTCCATTATAACTAACATATTGCCACTAACATCGTACGCTACTTAAAGTATAGACAAGGCCTTAATTTCTGATATGAAAAGAATACTGAAGGGGGTTTTTCTTTTGTCATTAGAGAGTACACTGAAAAATACTCCTTTTTCTTCAGTTTTCATTCCATTCAAGAGGTTAAACCTCCGCTGAAAAGGGAAAAAATTATGTAAAAGAAACCAAAGTAATAAATCAACATAGATTGTAAACAATAGAATCCTTAACTCCTGCATTGCAGCAGCCACTCATACATTGGTTACCAGAGTGCAACAGGCAAATACTACTAATTTTTCATCATCAAAGTTAACTTTCTCCATGTAAACGTTGAGCATAAATCCTCAGAGGGTATGCCAGTTAAGTGTGCGACTTTATTAATCCTGGTTAGTAAGGAGACAGTAAAACACGAGTTGTTTAGACAAGGCAACAACAAAAGGCATCAAGTTAAAGTATGGCAATCCATTTCTACCAGTTAACAATGTTCCTCTTGTGTAGTAGAATTACTGTTGCTTTTCAGTGAAGTGGCATGTGCCATGTAGAATGATTGTCTACCACAGTCCTCCATTACTCTTGTGGAGCTAAAGCCTATTTACCCGAGTTGGTGTCTCACAATTTCGAAAACATGTTTCTCACTTTTGTATCACCATTTACCAGTTGCAATATTTCTTCTCCTCAGACAATGTCTCATGCTTTTTTTTGTAGACCTGTGAAACTCCACGATGGACAAGGGTCTGCGAGTCATCATAAGGATTTGTTTTTCCCAGTTTCTCATGGTGGAGATTCATACTATGGTCCTGATTTGCCAGTTTCCGCCATTGCTGGACTGGTAGGAGATGAAGCAGAAACATTCATGGTAGTTACTGATTCTTAACTTTTTTATTATTCCAAGTCATTATGCTTTTTATGCAAATGGATGTTAATAAATTAATAACTTTAATATCTGTTAAACAGGTATAAACCAATAAATAGGTCTATTGTCTCAATATTTTTGAAATCCATTTTGATAGGAGACTTACAATACATGCTGCTACTGCACAGTGCAGTACAGCGCAGAGATTTCTGACACAGGTCCTAGTGTAGTAGTAGATCTGTGCAGTAGAGGTTAGGATCTGTGTCCCAGAAGTGACATAAGCATGTCAGCATTTACTATGCCCAAGCTATTATGACCTGCTTGAACCTTGAAAGCCTATTCCTGTGCTAACCTTCAGATATCCTTACTTCCCTCTGAAATTTGTTTTCTTTTTGACTCTGAAAATGTTTTAAGCTATGGAAACGTTGAAGGCTTTATTCCAGACAGCACCCCCTGCTTCTGCAACACATTCCCATACTGCTGTCAGTGTTGGATCTGCCTATTTGTGTCACTTATATTTGATGACTGACTTGTTAGCCTCCCATGAGATGTCTCTTTTGAGAGGCTTCAAAAGTGTTCTCATTTTGTTTGAAATTTACTTTCACCTGACTACTAATTAGAAGCATCTGCCAGTGTGAAAACACTTAACTTACAAAGCTGGGATTCTGTTCTAAGATTAGGACCATCAATTTCTATTTGGTGGCTTGAGGTATATATCAAGCACCAAAAGTCTCATGCATAAGATGGTGCTGGCATTATACTACCTCTTTTCAAGGGACAATGTGAGTTATCAATTTTTTTATTACCAGATTGCAGAAATCCGTGGCATCCCAATGAACTTTTTAGTTTTTCTTCTGCTTTATAAGAAATAGGGAATGATGCTTTCCTGACCTCATCCTCTTTTCATGGCTTCACTCATTTGGGTTCACAGCAGTTTGTAACTGTCTAACTGCTGACACCCTCTGTTTCCAGGAGAATCAATAACTGTGAACAAACATGCTGCACTGATGCTGATTGCACATGAACTGCTTATACTTCAAATGACACAGATTATGGAAAGTGAAGATCATGTGTGCTTGTTGGGGGCATTGCATTTTTCTTCTGCCATACTGCATCTTATAATATGTCTAGATGATAAACTGCAAAAAATACTTTGCTCTTTAGCCTGTAAAGGGAGTTATGAGAAGTATTTAGGAAAAGAACATCTCCTGTATTGGGTCTTGTGAGGCTTAATAGAATTTGTCTGTCCTTGTATGGATGCTACTTAATTTGGGAATAGTAGGTTCTTATGCCTACACTTGCAGAACCATGTTTGGAACTTTTCCACGTGGAAAAGTTTGTGCTTTCAACCATACTAAACACCACTGTAGCATCTTTGCATTCTCAACTACCTTCAGAAAAAAACTAGATTTCTTTTCAGCACCTTGAAGGTGATTGTGCTCCTTATACATAGAAATATTCCTCGAGTTAAAGTAGATTGTTCTACTAGGCTTTAACAAAGATTTTCTTTCTCTATCAAATTACACAGTAAATATTTTGATTGTTACTTACTGTCCAAATTCCCTAGATGGGTGTATTTTAGTTGTGAATATTGACAAGGTAATGAACATTAGGTTGTTTAGAAATGAAAGCTTTTGCAGAAATACAAGCTGCTGCTGTTCCTTTTGTTGGTGAGGAGGTATGTTGATTCCAATGTACTAAATTGTGAGGTGCTACACTCACAGTTTAGTACTGGGAGGCACTGGATCAATTTCTGGCATGTTTTCACCTTGCTCCAAACTGTGATAGCTGAGTAATTTTTCACAACACTTGTATTTATTGTGCTTTATAGCACTAATTCTCCCCTCTTCACATTCTTCCCCTCCCCGTGCACATACGCTCCATCACTAGCCTTGCAGAAAAACTGAGCTGCTGTAGATCCTGTAACTGCCCAAGCCTGCGGGGAATCATGCTTTTGTCTTGTCGGGTTAAGCACCGCCTTCCAGCACTCCAACGTGGAACACAGGGTTGTGCCAAAGCAATTCTTGCACAAGTTGATCAGAATATACTTGATGGAGAAGACACTTATTTGATAAATTGTTTTATCAAGATTCTTATGTTCACCAGTGTCTAATAAAGCAACTTAGTGAGATTGAAATGTCTGAAGTTGCTGAGTTCCTCAGATACCTGAGGATACCGCAGATACCCAAGATGTCTTCAGACTGCAGTTGCTGTAAAGAACCGAGCTGTCCACACCAGAGCTGCTGTAACTGCCATTCTTCACTGGCTTTATAAATTGACAGGTTACTATTACTGATGATTTGTATTAATCACAAATGTCCATGAGCAGTGATCTGTCCTAAAATCTGTGACTCTACATTTGTAAATGGAGTCATTGGAGTTATTTTCCTCTTTACTATCATCAATGCTTTTTTAATTAGTAAGAGGCAACCTGCTTCTCCTGTGGTGATTAATGAGCTGCATCCAGTTGAATGCAGTGGGAATATTTTCATGGCCTGATGAAGCTCTCCCCATCTCCACAGAATTCAACAGGATTTTTTTTTCTTTATCACTAAATCCAAGTCAGTTGAGGTTGATGTTTTTCATGTTGATGTAAGCATCCGAAATGGAGAACCATTTATTTAGACTCTTATTTAAAAGAGTTGTCCTCAACCTGTAGTCCATGGTCCTTGGAAGCTGTTGCCCACTCCTAAGGAATGTGTGAGAGGCGAGTAAGAAAAGCAAGCCCATTGCCAGTGTGCTTGTATGTACCAAAGTGTAACCACGATGGGGCAGCAGAGTGAAAGGAATTGAGATGTCCTACAGCTTTCAATCCTTTTCTTTCTTGTATTATATTGGTTTAGTTTGGTTTCAGTATTTCTTACGGTTGAGACATGAGTTTTCTGAATATGCCTCACCATGACAAGTCCACCTGACTCCACTTCTTCCCCAGCACCAATTTAATTCTATTGTCTTTTATAAAACTTTTCATGACAAGGATCCATCATGGATTATTTTCTCTGATGAGGTGCTCCTCAAGAGGCAGAGAAGCTCAAAAACACAAACACCATTATTATGCCCCACTGTACCAATGCACAGTTCAAGAAGCAACCTGGTTTGGAATTTACGTAATGTCATCCTAGGAATAGTGTATTTTACTTAGTTTATATGTAAGAATTGTCACAACAGCAGGTAGAAAAGAACATTACAGAAGTTGTCTTTACACAGGAGGCTTCAATTCGCAGAGTCCAGTTCCAACCTTCCCAAAGATTTCTGAAGTTCAAGCCTCATAAAATCGGTGAAAATGCCTGTATTAAATGTTTCTCTGGGTGATGGAAAGCGCCGTTTGTTATAGATTTATTACTCTTAGTCCTATTTGATTTTTAAAGTAAATATTAATACTCTTTATTTCTGTAGCATTTTCCCCTGAGAAATACAAAATGCTTTATAAGCATAGAGAGCAAGTTACTTACCCAGAATCATATAGCAAGCCCTTGACATATTTTACTAATGAAATCTCAGACCTGATGAATCTCTGTTCTATGTTTTCACCCCAAATTCATCCGTATTTACTCTTTTTGTAGAATCTCTAGTGCGGCAGAAGGTCTTTTATACTGTTAAGGACTCGTTCTGCTTTTCATCCATTGTATTGTTTACAGTTCCTCACCACTTCTGCTCACATGCATGGTTCTTCAAGTCTTCGCTTTTAAAGGCTCTCCCAAGGTTTCCTTGTGTTTTGTTCCCCTCTCCCCCTCCTGGAATTCTATTCCATCTATTTTTTTTCTGTCATGATATCTATGCTGTTGTATCTGAACGGGTCACTGTCTTTAATAATATTTGCTGGATAAGTTCTGTTCTTCCTGCTGTAGGGATGATGGATTTATGAGATTTATTTTAGTGAAATGAAATGCAAGGCACAGGGGAAGTCTGCAGCAGGGATATTTCTAGAACTAATTTGCAGATGACCCAAAGGTTGACAGAGCTGTTTTACAGAGCAATTTGGATTATATGAGAAGATAAACTATTCAAACAAGATGTGCTTTAGCGCTGCTGAGTATGCAAAACCACGTGTACAAGTTACGTCTACAAAGTGGAAGATCGTTCCAAAAAGCAGTTTGAAAAGGATTTGTCAGGGTGAAGTCATAGTGGGTAACCATTTCAGTTTGGGCTTCCAGTGCTACTCTGATGTTTCAAAAAAAATTTGAGGCTCAATGTGTTGAATTTAAACATAATTTTATCATTAAAAAATTGGAAGGTAACCTAGTCATGGTAGATCAGTGTCTTTGTGAGGGTAGGGGAGATACTGGAGGGAATTCCAAGCTAGAGGACAAACCTGTAGCAGATACAAGTGCTGGAGAGTAAGTCCAGATAAATTCAAATTTTAAAATATATAATTTTAAAAACACAGTCCATAATTTTAACAGACTTTAACAGGGAGAGAGGTGAGTTTTCCATGACTGTCTCCAGCCATAGACTATTTAGAAAATGTTCTTGTTTCTCAAGTTACTAGCATCAGTGAAGGGGTGTCTGAATAAAATAAAGCTGATGTTTTGCCAGCGGTGAGACTCTGTGAGGTAATGATCTCTTTCTGCCTTAAAACATCTGTAGCTGCTTGTACAGATATTTGTTGTTTGTTGATTGAACTTGTTTATTTTTGTGCTGAAGCCCAGAAATTATATTAGGTCCTCAGTGCATCCTACTGCCCACTGCTGGACTGCAGCCTCAGGAGTTTACGTGGGCTGTGAAGAAGGCTGTGTTTTGGCAATTGATGTTGAGACATGCAGGGTTTCTGCTCTTCAACAAAAACCTCTACCTGGTAAGAAATAGCTGCATTGTGTGTTTTATTCAAGTAGGAAGGAGAGTGAATAGGTGAAACCTTTTTGAGTTCTGTTATTCTGTTGTGTACCTTACAGAAGTGGAAAAGCTGTATTTTATATTTATATAAAATTTATATTTTATATGTATGATAAGCATTTGAGAATGTCTTTTGAAATTCTCTGTGGGTTTCTTGAGCACCTACTTATTGGTTTTCTTTTTTCTTTGCCAAAACAAAGAGAAATCTAAATACATCAAAAGTGATAAAATGAACAATAGTTTCAAGAGCCCAGATCTTATTAACCAGCTCTACTAGAGTAGCATTAAACTATTAATAAACTGCCTGTACACAGTCCTTTCCTTATTAGCTAAGTACCAATTATTTTTTTTTTTTTTGGCGTTAAATATTGTCCTCATTTGGCATGTTAGATAATGTTAGAACAGATCTTTGAAGGCTCATGATAAATCTTCAAACAACAAAACTGAATTTAATATAATATTAATATAACGTTGCTTAAGAGAATTCCTTAAGGTCAGCCCTTACATTATTTTCTAATGAAAACAAGCCTGTAAAAACTATCAGGTGGAAGGTATGAAGCACAGAGAGTAAACAGAAGGTGTCTTTGGCTTCAAACAAAGAAATCTGCTTTTAATTTATTCTGGAATGGGAAGGCTTCATGCCTGACCCTCAGACATTGTAACTTGAGGAGGTGATTTTTCTGCCCTGTATTCCCACCTGTCTCCTTTCAGGGGTATCTTTGGCAGGCTAGTGACTGACTAAAGTTTTCTGGCAACAGCAGCCTTTTCCAAGCACCCTTTTTTCTGGGAATCCTGAGGTCTCTCCACTGCTACTTGCCACATCCTGTCCTCCCGTGCCCATTCAGAGGGCTCCCGAGCTGGAGGACAGTGAGACACAGCCAGTGTGAAGTGTTATGGCAATGGCAACCTGTGCAGTACGGTCCTTTGCGGGGCTGGAAGGTGTCAGTTCTGCTGGGCACATAACATTCACTGGTTCACTCAGGTCTCAGAGGAGTACTGGAACATGCTTCTCCCTAGCACTAGAACTGGGTGACAGAGATCCTGTTGTAGACCAGCGTAGAACTCTTTCTCCCATAAACACTGAACCAGCGTTAACAGACAGGCTGGTGATAATCTTGCTTTCTTCTTTTTTGTAACACATTATTTTTTAAACTACAGCAACTGCCCTTGACTTTTCAAAGTACTGTATCTCTGTTCGGTTTTGAAAGGTAACACAGAAATGTAAGGCTGCTCTTAAAAAAAAAAAAAAAAAACAAACACCACCACCAACAAAAAAACCCCACAACAACAAACCATCATTATTTCTCTAGTTTTGAAATTATAAGAGGTTTAAGTTCAGAAAATCAAGAGTTGGAAATCAACAAATAAAAAGCTGAGGTGTGATCAGAAATGTTTTTGCCAGTTTAGTAGAAGGCAACTCGAATATTTATCATTTGGTCTTTTCCTTGGCTGGTATGTTCTTCTTTGAGTCTTGGCCTAACACTGTGTAACAAAATGTTCTGTATTCATATTGTACTGAAACTTGTGCTTGATTTAAATCATACTGCAGTCTGTATCTAGTTAGCGGAATGCTTACCTGCATGTGCTAAATTCCTGTTACAGTGTTGCAAACAGAATCATAAGCAGCTATATTTTACTTGGGCATTTTTGTCAGACTGACTGAAGTTTCCTTCTTAATTGCATCAAATAAAAAAAAAAAAAAGAATTATGGTTATAAATAACAATACCAGAATTTAGCACTAGAACATAGATAAATCTGCATCTGTAGCACTCTCCGTGCCAAGTATTGCTATCTCCCTTTTACAGCTGTAAGCTGAATCAGAGAAAGATTGTCCCTGCTCAGTTGCGTAAAAGACAAAAATTGGGTATTGGGGAAGAATATGCATTTCTGATTCTTTGTACTTAACCTGGCCTTTTCTTCTGTGGGCTGGAATACAACTGACTTTTATTGCAATATTGACATATAAACAAGGTCGACATTATAAATTGTTTTCTTTTCTGCAGAACGCATACGTAAAATATCAGATGTGGTGTCTTACGTTCATAGAGAAGCACAGAAAAAGAAAGGTATTTCCATGTTCAAATTGAGTTAATAGATATTTATGAGCAGCAGTGATGGCTGGGACTAATAATATGTGAGTAAAGGTGGAAACCACTGGTTAGAAAAACTCAGCTTGCACTGGCCTCTGTAAGACGTGTTGATGGTAATCTTTTATATGTTTTTGTGAGAAATGATTAATAGCTTCTGGGCTAGCAGACAGCCGAATGAATAGCCTCAGGAGAAACAGTAGCAGTGAAATAATTTCTCTTCATTCAAATTTGAGTTGGTCTAAGTGATGCTAGATTGGGCTTCCTACTGCTTAGTTTTAGTAACTTTTTGTAGAACTGCAATCACTTCTAATTTGGTTAAGATTTAGGGGGTTTGTTTAGCATTTTTTCCAAACACTTTGGTTTGGGCTCTACAGTACAAAAAAGATACTCAAATAATGGATGAAGTTCACCCACTACAGGGCCACAAAGATTATCGCAGAGTCTACGTGCATGCCATACAAAGGTGGTCTAAGAGAAATATGTTTGTTCCAACTGGAGAAAAAGGAAATGGAGGATTTTACTATTGCTTCAGCAACCTAATTAAAGGTTACAGAGATGATGGAATCAGGCAGGCAAAGGGCACAGTTTGCATCAACAGATATTCTGGATATTTATTAGGGGAGAAAATAGTTTCACAGTGAGCGTCATCAGATAGTGGGACAAATTGCCCAGAGAAGCTATGGAATTTCTGTTCTTGGGGATATTCAGATCTCAGCTGGATACGACTGCGTAACGTGACCTGACTTTGAAGTTGTTTCTGAATTTGAAGTTGGCTCTGTGTTGAGAAGGAAGTTGGGATGGAGGACTTGTAGGGTCCCTTCCAACATAAATGACTCTGTGATTCTGTTATTGACAAACTTTAATGTGGCTATTTAGCGGTCTTTGCAAAATTAAATGATTTCTCAAATTAATGAGAACCTAGTTCATCAGACAACAGTAGTCCTGTCACTTCATGTTATGTGTACCAACCTGCTCATTCATCATCACAGCAAGAAGTCCAAAGAATAGATAGCCCATGGAGCCTTTTTACTCACAAATAGTAAATAGTCTCAGATTGAGATGTGTTTTTGCAATAAATTAAATTAGCTAATTTATGTTGGCTTTGTGCTCTCAGGTGGCAAACCAAAGGAACTGGAAAACCGAGTGTTTTATTCCATGGCATTTTGTAATGAGGGACTGTACGCAGCAGGACGTGTAAGGCATCCTTTATGTCATTGATTTACTCTTATTGTGGGAAAATCAAAGAACTTCCTAATGGAGTATATTTGCAGACTTGACTGCAAAAACAGGAGTTAGAAAAAGTGAAGGGCTGCAGAGCTATAAGGGTCCTCTCTGGCATTGTATATTTTGTCTTTGTTAAGACTTGAGACAAGGAAATGGAAGGGAGCAGGGTGGGAAATTCCATTTTTGTAGTCAAAGAAGCAACAAAAGAAAACAATCATATTTTTAACAAAAGACAATGAGTGTTTTAGAGGAACAGAAAAGAAGGGTGGACAAAACAGGAAAAGAGAGAAAATGGCTAAGAGAACTACCAGATTGTTTTGTGCAAAATAGAAGTCAATAACCCAAACTAATGATGCCATTATACATTATTGCTTAAGAGTGGGACAAATTTTTATGCTGTCTCAAAAAAAACCAATATGAATTCTTATGAATTAACTGATTACAGTCTCTGTTATTAAACAAAAGTAAGACTTGTTAGTAAGATTGTTAGTAAGAACTTGCATTAAAGAACATCTTTGTTTTTTCAATAGATTTATTATCCAGGTTTAAGGGTCCTCTGCATTTAAATGTACTGAAAGCAAATGAGACCATTAGTGATGAGATACCATTAAACACTCTTGCTTTCAAGATTTTCAGAAGTTCTTGCATTTCAGTTGGCCAGAGTGGGCTAGGAAAAATGATCTAGACCTGATGTGGATTTGTACTTTTCTGCACAGGAGGGCATGTTATTCTTTTATCACATCAAAGGTCTGCAGTATGAGATGAAAATCTGCGCTGATATCTTACAACCCATATCCAGCCTCATAATCTCTCCTGATTATACCGTGCTTCTGCTTGTCACTGACGAGGTATGGTATTTGAGATAATAGAATTATGGAATGGGATGTTCCTGTGAATCTATATGATTGTCATTTTTAAGGCTCTTGAAGTGGTTTTTTTGTAGCATGTATGTGAGTCAGGAGGTCCTGCGTTCAGGACAGCAGTGCAATGCTAATTTTGATCACATTTTCTGATTTCATTCTCCTTTTTTAACATGAATAGGGGTGTTCAAAAATCTTTGTCAATGTTAGTTATTAATTGTTTCTAAGAGGGTTTGAGACCTTTAGATAAAAATTCTTAAAGTTTAAGATCTGAAATTTGTTTTGTGCTGGTTTAGAATATTTATTGATTCCTGCAGTAACATGAAATGGGGTGATTTTAAATTATTAAAACAATTTTGAGAAACAAAAATTCTTAAAATGGGACTACCTGGATCTAAAATGAACTAAACCTCTTGAACGAACCTGATCTTCAGCCAGTGTAAATTAATATAATTCAGTAAATTCTGCTGGGCACTTTTTACCCCAGTTTAGAGTCAAATATAAAACTCTAAAGAGTGAAGCTTAGAAAGATGCACATTTTTTATTGGAGGTCTTTGAAATCTTTTAATGAAGTTTCATAGCCCAGTGATGAATTATTTCTTTTCATTTGTCAGGGGACAGCCTATACTTACAAACCTGCCCACAGTGGAGAAGCTGTCAAACTCTTGGATGCGTGCAGCACTTGTTTTCTCGCAGCTGATTTTCTTACTCCAGGGGACAAGTACTGTGTGGTAAGAAATGGTATTCTTTCTCATATGTAACTGTGGCTCTTTTCAGGTAATCAGTACGTTGCTAAGGCACAAAATCAAAAGCCTTGTAGAGATTGGAACTGTTCTGGTATTTGTTACGGTTGTGTAACTTCTCATTAAAGGACTTAAACGACAATAACTCAGGTATAGCCTATAACAGGGTCTGAACTTGCCCTAGAATGCAAGGTGGGTACTTCACCGGCTGCTAAAATGTCATATTGGTTCCGCTGTTGACCTCCAAGACCATAGCTGAGCAAAAGGTGGATTTGGTTCAGAGACTAGATGTTGGAACAAGAAATTCCTACTGATCTTTTCAGCCTTCAGCACAAATTGGAACAGCCTGAGAGATGCCTCTGTCCTGGGTTCAGGAACAAAGGCCTGACTCATGGACCAGTTCATTCTGAGCAATTCCTTGCTTTCCTCCTATGTCTTTGCCTCCTGCAAAGACAGCTATTTTAGCCAGCAAGTCTGATTGATCTCCAGGCCATGAATTCTTCAAGTAGCCAGCCTAGGAACCCCGGGGTCTTAATCAATTAGGTTTGCTGAATCTGTTTGTTGTTAACATGGAAATGATAAATTTTACCTGACTCTGAATGAAGGTTGATTGATCTCTAGACATACTTTACTGTGGAATTATAAAATAGCCCAGATAAAAGAAGAATTGAAACATGATTATGATATGCATCATTTTTCATGCCAGAAAACAAGACCTCTCCTCAAGAAAGCCCTTTCCTATGCAAAGAAAATAATAAACAGTTTTATTTGTTGCCCGCTGAATGGTAGTAGTGCTAATATTGATCAAGTTTACATGTTTCCCCCTAAATTGTCTCATTCTGCTTAAAGACAATTCCTGTAGTCACAGAAATTTACAAAAGTTATTCAATGTTTTCCTTAGGCAGGTGTACTTTGCAGCAACTGGACTTAAAGGAAAAGCAAGATAATTCCAAGTAAAACTAGCAGATCTGCTATGTTCAGACATTAGTTGAATTTATGCTCTATAGAAGATCAGTAGTCATTTCCAGACTATTTGGTTATTCGACCCTTGACTGTTTTTCTCTGTCCAACAGTCTGTAACAAATTCAGGTGAAGTACAAGTTTGGTTCCTGGAAGATGGAACTTGTCTCAGCAAGCTAAACCTTGATATTGAGGTATGTGTAACCAGGAGTTTATATAGTAATTGATACTTAAAATTTTCTTTAATATTTTTCAGTTCATAGCATAATATTCCACAGATTTGAATCAACCAGTGCAGAGGAAAGGTCAGTAGTGTCTTTGAACAACCTATGAAAGAGTTTTAAACAATACCATCTTTCAGAATGTTTCCTTGAACTAATCATGTATTTAACTTGGCCATAAAGCAACAGGTACATTTCAACCTAATGTCCTAGTCATCTGTCTTTAAGCATGTATTTGTAAATAACAACCTAAATTTTTATATTACTTTATTAAAGTTCAATTTTTAGTGAGTGTGAGAACTGAAAAGACAATTTTCACAGACTCACAGAATGCTATGGGGTTGGAGGGGACCTCTGGAGATCATCTGGTCCAACCCCCTGCCAAAACAGGTACACCCAGAGCAGGCTGCACGGGAGCATGTCCAGGCAGGGTTTGAATGTCTCCAGAGACAGAGACTCCACCACTTCTCTGGGCAGGCTCTGCCACCCTCACAGGAAAGAAGTTCCTCCTCAGGTTTAGACAGAACTTCTAACATTTAAGTTTGTGCCTGTTCCCTCTTTTCCTGTCGCTGGTCAGCACTGAAAAAAGACTGACCTCGTCCTTCTGACACCCACCCTGGAAGTACAGGCGTTGATCAGATCCCCCTCAGTCTTTTCCACACTAAAAAGACCTAAGTCCCTCAGACTTTCCTCCTAAGAGAGATGCTCCTGGCCCCTCTTCATCTTTTTAGCCCTCTGCTGTACCCTCTCCAGCAGTTCCCTGTCCTTCATGAACTGGGGAGCCCAGAAGTGGACCCAGTGCTCCAGATGGGGCCTCATCAGGGCAGAATAGAGGGGGGAGGATAATCTACCTCGACTTGATGCACCCCAGGATGCCATTGGCCTTCTTGGCCATAAGGCCACATTGCTGGCTCCTGTTGTCCACCAGGACTCCCAAGTCTTTTTCTTCAGAGCTGCTCTCCAGCAAGTCAGCCCCACTTTCTCAAGTGTATAAAAACAAAGTTCCTTGTCTTATCTGAAAAACAGATTTTAGGAATTGAGTTGATAAAAGTATTTCACACTGTTAATGCTTTGGCTTGGTTTAGAATTCACTCAAACCCTGAAATCTGACATAGTAAGAAAAAAAAAATCCCTTCCTATAACAGTTGTACACACAGCAGTTTAATCATGGTGTTATTTAGGTGGAACTTCTTTCTCTTAAAATCTGGATAATGGATATAAAGGTTTTTCTTCTGTGAAGTACAAAATTAGCTTTTAATGTGTAGATACAGAGCACAGGTAAAAATGCCCATGTCTCTAAAATCCTGTCTTTGTTAAAAACAACAACAAAAAAGTTTTTTAAAATAAACCGCTTGGGGTTTCTTCTCCACATTTTAGAGACTTGTGAGTATTAAAAGAAATTGCATACTAACACGTAGCATAATATATCAAATAATACAGAACTCTTAAGTATCTTTTACTTCTCAACTAGGCAACTGCTATGGCTTGCTGTCCTTCCTCCAACAGTGTTGCTGTAGGAACCAAAATGGGTCAAATCTATTTCCTTGATGTTACCAAAGTTGAAGCTCCACGGGTTGTTCACAGAATTTTTCTTTCCAAATTTCCAGTGCTGTCTTTGCAGTAAGTATATGGCAACAAGGACAGGAATCTTTTCAATTTGTTTCCTCAGTAATGCTGTTATTTGAACAAAAAAAAAAAAAAAAAAGGGAAGTATTTATTCTAAAAATAACATAGTAAAATATTTTAATAGCTTCAGGATTTTTCCAAACATATTCTGAATTGCTTGCAAGAGGAGCAGCAGCAGGATTTATAAGAGAAATATAATAAGCCTGTATTTTAAGAAGGTTTAACTGAACACTGAAGATGCTGATGCATAACATTCTTTCTGACACATCATCTGATGCAGTAATTATGCCCAATTCCATGTATTTCAATTTAGAGGGTTATTTCTCAGCAAATATCAATTTGAAGTTTTTATGAAGTTTAAGTTTAAACCTTTTGGTCATCCCTCCTATTACGGTGGATTTTTATTACCAGTGATAACTATTCATTTGCTTAGAGTTCCAGAAATTACCAATCCTCTTATAATTATCTCCAGTTATCTTGAAGGCTTTTGTGGTTTGGGTTTTTTAAAATTATTGAAAAACCTGAGAATTTTTCATTTCTACTTCTTAAAAAATAAACAAACAAGAACAGATTTTGAACTGTTAAATTTTAATAAGTCTGCCTGTTATTTGGAGACTCAGATGTGATCTCTTTTCACCTAAGATAAAACATTTAAAAATACGCACAGAAAGCAGCTTATGCAAAGTCAAGCCAATGCAACCAAAGACATGTCTATTGAAAATAATATGAAAATTTGTGTAGTAGGTTTATTTTTTTAAAATTGAACTTCAAAGCAAGATTTAGTGAACTTGCTAACACAGACTGCTATGCAGAGTCACTAGCTGTAGATTGTCCAAACACTCAATTAGAAGTTACACTCAGAGCACTGGGCTTTGTATCAGACCCTGACCCTGTAAACCTAGAAGCCAAAATTTCAGTTGTGTGTATGTCCTCGATGAATTCAGCAGTTATGAGAGTGGAATTAGTTGACCCTTTTTATTGACTGTATTTAAGTGTTTTCTACTGGGATTTATATTTTACCTAGTTACGATCAGAGTGGCCAGTTCCTCATTGCTAGAACCACAGAAGGACACATCTTTATACTAGATGCCCGGCCTTCAAAGTTATTCCAAGTTCTTGGATATGTAGGTAATACATGTAACAACATTAATTACATTGTATTTTCACTATTTGCTGTATTTTAAGTATACTTGCTAATCAGATTAAGCCATCCTTCTTCATTTTACTTATCTTTTAGGAGAACTAAACATATTCTTCCCACCTATTTCCCAACCATATTTGTTCTGGTCAATCTTTTTCTTTTTTCTCTCTAATTTTAGTTAGCAAATATTATATGACCTTTCCTCCAGGGGGGGTATAAGTCACAGGGCAGAGAATGGATTAGTTGACCAACTGATTACAACTCCAGCTCAAAAGCAATACCGCTGGCATAAAACTTAAGACCTCTGTGGCTCTCTGTATGTGAACTTAGACTAAAAAAGTGTAGGTTATGTTAGCTGGGTGCAATCTCCTATTGCATGTGTCTGCCTCGTCTTTAACACAGATACTGTTGGAATTGTCGGCTTTGCTGGTTGATACTGAAGAATAAAAACTGGAAATTTAACTTGGGAAAAAAATCGGAAATTTGTAAATTTATGCCGTCTCTCAATTCCAATAAGGTTACACTTGGAGATCACATCTATGTATATAGATCTTCATCATAATTCTAAGTAGAAAGGGAATTATTTTATCATTTTAATTGGTTTGACAAATATAGAATTACGTGTTCTTAGATAATTTTCAGAATTTGCCTGATGATGTACTCGTTGTCTGGCTGGCTTCTTAGAGAAGGGCTTTTCTGTGCTTTATCTGTGGTTATCAGCAGCCAGCCTCGAAATGGCTACAATTCCAACTGGATGTAAACTCAGAATGTTTAATGTAATAATAACGCTCCGGTGCTTAGCATTCTCAGCACCGCATGCCTCAAGCTGAAGGGCTGTGCATGCAGTACTTTCTGAAAACAGGTTGTGGCTTGTCTGCCATTTACATGCAAGTTCAAAACCGTGTGGTAGGTCTGAGACTTACCCTGAACAGGGATCTCATTTTGCTTCACATGATTTAGTGAAAACAACCTGACCATGATTCAGCAACAATTTACACTGATGTTCTCTACCTGCTTCAGCATTGGCAGATGAAGTGCTGGATCTTTCTGTGGTTTCTGACTTCAAGAATGACTTAGTTGAAGTGGTGGCTCTTCTTAATGTAGCTGAGCTCCAGCATGCAAGGCTGGCAACTTTTTGTCTACCTTCAGCACTCACGACAGGTAAGAACTGATGTACTGTGTGATATTTCTCTAAAGCGAAGACATATTATTGCCATCCCTTAACAAAAAATAGCAACAATCTACATCTCTTTCTTCACACAACAGATTTCTCACACAACAGACTTACAGTCTGCTGAATCATTTTAGTGGGAAGACCAACATCTTAAAGCACAGCCAAGGAAGGAAGGAGAGAAGTAATTCACTTGCAGAATGACAAATCCACCATTTAACAACCAGCAATAGTAGTAGTTGTTGTTATTACAAATGTGTGGGCATTGCCCAAAGCCAGCTGGAAAGAGGCCTTAGGCTTGGCATCACCCATATGCAGACTGGTATATCAGGTGTTCCAAGTAGAAATAATCCCAACAGCTTCTTCAAAAAATGATTATAGGTATATAATAGCTCATTAGTATCATGAATGATCACAGAACTTTTAATTGTATCTGGTATTCTAGGAATATCTAAAACTGATATTCTAGGGATGCATTGATCTGGGGCTCTTTCTGGAATCAGCTGGGAAACTAATTTAGTTGTCACAGAAGGGCTTAAATGTGTTCACTCAACTAAGACACAGTGCAGGCTAATGGTATGCTTGGTGTCCTCGCCGTGCAACCAGCACAAGACAGGCTTGGTTGGCAGTCGCACCATGAACTTCCAGATAGGTGTCTCTTCCACCTAAGAACTGTCAAATCAATACATTTTGAGGTTTCAGTGATGTCTTCTACCTCTTTACTGCTTTGCAGCTTATGCCAATTATTAACATCATTCTATTTTTGTAACTTTTTATTCACTTTATATGCAATTGAATTACTAACAAAGCCTTTTGTGGAGAAAACTTCTATAAAACTGTTAGTAAGCCTGGTGTGGGGTTTCCTAGTTATTTGTATTTAATTTTTTATTGCCCTTACAATTTACAGACTTTTTACAAAGCAGTTTTCAATGAACAAGGTGTTTTCTTAAAATCTTTACTAATGTTGGGCTTCTTTTCTGTGCCTGTTTTTAGACACATAAAACAGGGCTTGATTTTCAAACTTGATAGAGATCTACAATTTCAAGTGTCTCTTTAAAGCTCAAACTGAGGAACCAAATAGAATACAATGCCGTTTTGAAAGTTTGGACTTGGCTGTTTTAACCACTGCCTTCCAGGCAGTGTGTTCTTCATGGTAGAGATGCTTAAGTTCTAGGGGAATGATGACCTGAACCTCTGTGGCAACTAATTAGCGCTGCTTATGTTATACTCAAGAATCAGGGTAAATTAGTGTATACAAATTGTCACATCATAACGGGTTAAACTGTTTGTAGTACTTCTTTAGAGGTAGTAGAGCTGTCTCTCTGCTTCACTGCAGCATGTTACAGCAGCACAACCTATGGCGTTACTGTTAAAACAAAATATCTTAATTTCCAGTCTCTTCCTTGAAAACTCACATCATGCTTACTCCTTTCCTGAGATTGGTTTTCATAATTACTTGATAGGTGAAGTACGTGCATTAGTGGTAGTGATGCCTCTTCCTCCCCGTTTCTTTTTTCAATCATTTAGATAACGATAAGTATGTTAATGGACAAGGAAAGCTTAACGATAGTGCCATTAAAAAGGAGCAGTATGATCTGGATTACCCTTTGAGCTCAGCAGTCAAATTGAAGGATAACATTGTCTATGGTTACTGTACCTGTGCACCTCTCATCTGTAAATACCATCTCCCTGAAAAGGTAATTATCTGAAGCTGCTTTATTTTGGGTGGTGGTTAAATAATAGTGAATAAAGGCTGTAGACAATGTGAATGTAGCAGGATATTATCCTGAAGAAATCTCTGCGTGAAAAATGCCTACTCTATCCATCGATTTTCAGTATCCTTCCTGAAACCTGGCAAAAGCAATCTCCTTGTCCTGTTACAGAGAAAGCCAAATATTGGTTTTTAAAATTCATACAGCTTATGCATTCATTTCACATGTAGCTTCTGTTTGGGAAATCTGCTTTTGTGCAGTCTGACGAGTAACCTGAATATCCAGCTATTGAAGGAACTGAGCCAGAGTGAGCCCATAACTCTAAGATGCAACTATGAGCTCAGTCCAGCCCTACCTCGCAATGAAGTTGTGTGGGCTCCAGGAAGCCTCTGTCATTGCCTGCTGCTGAACTGGAGCGCTCTGCAGCTCCTAAGCCTCGCTTGGTTTAAGAGTCAGGTCAAGCAAGAAGGTAAATCATCAAAAAGTATTCCTCTTTGACAAACGTCATACTTTCTGCATCTTCACCAAGAAACATACTGAATAGTATATATATAGGCCCAAAGGTACTGAATAAAAACCCTTTTGAAGAGTTGAGAAGCAAATCAGCAGTATAGAAACAGTACTGCTTCCTGAGCTCAGTAATCCAACAACATTTTAAATTGCAGCTCACGTGATATCCCACAAAGTTCTCATTAGTCTTCTCAAAATGGTATCGATATTTCCATCATCTGAACTGCTGATAAAATTTTGTTTGGCAGAATACGTCAGCAGGTCCGTCAGTATTTCTTTCAGAAAAGAGGATTCCCAGCAATCAGTTTGGATCAGGTTTCTTCTGTTTGTCACCCAACAGACGCTGGCTGGCATCAGCAGCAAGGGATGGTGTTTTGTTCATCTATCATTCTCTTACTATGGTAGGTGGGCATCCAGGCAAAGGCTTTGATTTGCATGAGAAAGAGGTGTAAAAGCTACTTTCTTTCACTGTAAGCTTTTTTTTACTTGAATACAAGGTTTTCCAGAAAATCTGTTGAACATGAACTGTCATAGCATTATGCAGTAGAATTGTTTTTGTAATGAATCTGTATACAATCATACAAACTGCTTTCTCCAGTAAATATTAGGGTAGATAATTTCACTGCTCTTCTTTTTCCTGCAAAACACTACCAACGTGTCCCATCTGTAGTCAAGAATTTTAGTCTTATAAATCCTAGACTTTTATGTACTTTGTATTGATATTTTTTTGATTGACTTTTATCTAAAAACAAAGAAGTATAGTTTACAGGCATATTCCATTGGGAAAATGTATTTGCTGATATTACTTCTATGACTTTTCTAGGATATACTTGCTCAAAAGCATTGTCACTCATATCAAGGAGGGGGAATCAAATCCACGGTATTTTCGCTGGATGGCAAATTCATCCTTGTTACTGGTGAAAATGATGGTGCCCTGGTGTGTCTGAAATGGAAGTATGTATAAAGCAGCAGACAAATATTGATGGTGCAAAATCATGAATCCTGACAGACTTATTTTTGCACCTACTTGCAATTCTAGACTTCCTTTTGTAATAGTCAAAGTAAGGAGAAGAATTGGCTTGAAATGAAATCCTTCGTCTCGTCTTTAGAGGCGGTCTCCCTAGCTCATGAAAAGTTTGTACTCCGGGTATGGTTGCAATATAAGATACAAGAGTATCTTCTGATAAGTATACCCATAGCAGACTTCTTATCGCTCTCAAACCAACCATCTAGAAAGGGCTCTCTGGGGGTGTAAAGGATGAATCCCCATGAGATGCTATTTTAACTCAGTGATTAGGAGACATCAAAAATTTAATGGGAGTTCAACTGTGACTATAGAAAGCTCTTAGTAGACATTAGGAATAAGAGACACTTGAAGCTACAGCTTTTCTGTCATGGATTAGACATGACAAATGTTCAGCTAGATGCAGAGATTAAAGATGACTCCACCAGAGCAGTATTTCTGCCCTGGGTAATCCATCTTTTGGAGTTTCTAAGTCCATGGAAATTTCCCTTAATTATGCAGTTCTAGAACGCAAACAATATTGAATCATCTGTAAAAATACTGAATAGGCACTTTAAAACAACTTAATAATTGTGCTATGAATAATATTTAATACTTCATGCTTTTCCATAAGACACAAGAAAATGCATCAGTTCCCTTTTTGTTTGCTAGGAAGATAAAGAAAATTGAAGCTAAGGAAGCTGCTTTTCACTGGCAGTCTCTTCTTGCTGTACTGAACAAGTCTACTTCAAATGAAAATGTTGTTTTAAAAACCATGGCAGAATGGCAGTTTGGCCCAGAATCTACATCAGGATCAGATCCAGAAGAGAAATTTAAGGTGATTTCTTAATTTTTTGGGGGAAAAAAACTCCCACTTTGATCATTATCCTAATATTACACGTTAAAAACTGTTCTTAAAGCAAACTCTGATCCTTTTGTAAAAGTAGAATACACCTGAGGATAGGCTAAATGTGCTTAATTAGTAATATGTGGAATAATTAGGGGAACATGACATTCTTCTTCAGCCAGAGGAAACTGTGAAAGTTTGTTTCTCCTCATGTAAAGTTACACGTCATTCCCAGTGTGCTCTTACTGCTATACATAGTGTAGAACCAGGCATGGATTTTTCCCTTCAAATCAAGCAAAACAATGACTACAGAAATTGATACCATCAGCCCCTCTGAGTCAAAAGGCTTTGCATAACAGCAAGGGTTTGCAGGATCACATTTGAGGACTGGTTAGGGAACAAAAAGGTTATAGCACTCTGGAGTTTGTGGTGATGGCGTTGCTTCTAATGTGAGTCCTTTTTTTCATTTCTTTTCTGTCTCTTTCATTCTCTCTAAGTACCTGAGATGGATGTTTATATCGTTAATTTCAGGAGCCACCACTTAAATCTTCCAATGTAGAGATGACAGAAGAAGGTGGAAACATCACCAGTTTGTATTCAGGCAGTGCCGATGATGTGACGTGGATGGGTGAGAAGATACAGAAGGTACTTTCATAGAATGAGTATTTATCAAAGTAGGAGTTTTCAAGAGTCAGTAGTGATTTATGGTGACAAGTTTTATATTGTAAAGGAATCTAGTTTCTGAAGCTTTTCTGACATTTGGACCTCTCTTTAAGGCATTGCAATCCAGACTTTTAGAAATCCTAGGTCAAGGCTATAAACACATGAGGGAAGGTACCTAGCACAACAGGACCTCTAAATACCAAAAGACCACTTCCACACAAGGAGTAAACTAAAAAAAAAGATAAGATAAATTGGCTTCCTTTAGAAACTTAAAAAGACTTTTTTCTTCTAAAAGTCAAAAAGTTGCACAGAAGATTGTCAGAAGGCAAACAGGCGCTTGCTCTCTTCTGCCCAAGGGCCAGAATAACAAATTCTACAACACTGATAAATCAGTACTCAACAATAGGACATTAATTACAAAACCCATGAGGTTTATTTCAGGTTAAGGTTGAGGTGATTATGGTAGGTAACCAAAAGTTTTTGTAAGTTAAAGTGCATCAAAAATCTGTCTACAAAAAGGGGAAACTGCTGTGTTAATGTTTAGTATAGACTATTTTTTTCCCAGGGATACAAATTCATGGGTGGTAGGAGATTCTTTCTGATATGAGCCAGAGCTGTACATTTTGTTCAGCTTTTGGGGTGATCTCAGGAGCGACTTTCCAAATCATGATGCAGTTTCACAAGTGGCTGAAGTTAGGTCTAAAACAGATTGCTTTTTTAAGTGGCAACTTCTCCATCTCTCTCCCAGACATAAATTCCTGTTTCTGTTTTGATGCTGCAGCTCATGCTTTGGTGTCTCTACTGGAATTTTTTGGCAAATCCGTGTGACTGTGCATACACACGAGTTATCACATGACTATGTGTATCAGCTAGGGACAGACGATGAGAAGCAAAGGTTGAAGGGCAGCAGTGTGGCCTTAGGTTGTTTAAAGCTGCTTGTTAATGTCCTAAGAGACATGCATCTGACTTTATAGGATGGAGGCGATCCAGTGTCAGAATGATACACCCCTTCCATTCAATCAATAGCCATCTGGCTACTTAAGGCTGCAAAGTTATTTCAGAAAGCAAATTCCAGAGGTGTGGAGTAATCGCAAAATTTTTCCTAAAGAATGAATTGACAAGGCTATAGGGGCAAAGAAAGTTTTATAGCTTCCAAAATGAGTAACAGATGTTAGTTTACTTCTGTCTTTAAATGTTCCACTGGAAATGTTTAGTGACAATGAAAAATCTAAGGAACATAAAACACTTGACAAATTCTGTGAGGAGGCTTTTACACGGTTAAAGGTGTTTGTAATTATTGCACTTGTAATTACTTCTTTCTTCAATATTTTCTTTCTTTTAAGCTCTACTGCTGTACAACCTGTTTATAATATGACCTGGTCATACAGTCTTTTTTCTCTTGAGCAATTCCAAGAATCATCCTATTGAATTAGGAGTATGTCTGTTTCAGTTATTAATCCCTTCGGAGTTTTGTTTTCTGTATGGGTAATGTTTCTTAAGACTATTTCAGCCTTTTTTTCTTGTCTGTTTTTGACTTTCAACAACATATCTGTTACATGTCAGGTCATTAGAGAAGAGACTCTGAGGTTTGCTAACCAGAAGAATGAGCTGCAGATGGGAATTAAAAAGCTGCGTAAAACTGTGAGTTTCTTACAAGAGTAATGTCTTACCAGTTTTGTTTACAAGTGCACTTCCTTTAGGGCTATCGGCTCTAGCACTCCACTACATTATTGTCATAAACTCTGAGTGGACAGGTAATAAAAAGGTGTTCTTTCTCAGGGACTATATAGTGAACCTGTCGGGAACTACTGTCTGGTTCTCAGTTTCCTTTGCTTTTATACCTTGAGAAATCTATCCCCTCAGCAGGCTGGTTTCTGCATGCTTAACAACCTTTCCTTATAGAAACTACTGTTGTCTCATCATTTTCTGTTTCCTTCCATAAAACCTGCTGTCAACAAGAGGATAAAGCAAAGGGTCATCTGCAGTAGTCTGCTCAGGACCATGTCCAGACAGATTTTTAGTACCTTCAGGGATGGGGGCTCCATGACCTCTCTGGGCAACCTGTTCCAGTCCTCAGCCTCACACTAAAAAAGGGTTTCCAGATGTTTGAGCGGCACCTCTTGTGCTTCAGTTTGTGCCCAGTGTCTCTGGTCCTGTCACTGAGAGTCACTGAAAAGAACCTGAGTGTCCTTTCAGCACCATCCCTTCAGGTATTTAGAGACACTGATGAGATTTCCCTTCTCAGGCTATTTCTTTTTTAGGCTGAAGATTCCCAGCTCTCTAAGCCTTTCCTCATATGAGAGATGCTGCAATCCCATAATCACCTTCATTGGACTCTCTCCAGTATATCCATGTCTCTCACCTCTCTCAGACTATTAACACAATTCTCAATACAGCCCAGGATACTGTTTTTTGCAACAAGGGCATGTTGCTGGCTCAGGTTCAACTGAGGGTCCACATGTGCTCACCAGGACTCACAGCTACTTTCCTGCAAAGTTGTTTTCCAGTTGCTCAGAACACACCATGTCATGGTGCATGGGGCTGTTCCTACTCAGGTACAGGATTTTATTCTTCCCCTTGTTGAACTCAATGAGATAGATAACAACTTAATAAAGTGGTAACAACTTAATAAAGTTGGCAGAACAAGAGAGTAAAGAGTTGTGTACCACAGGTTCTTACAAAGTATACACAACTTCACATATAATGTCCAAATCTTTAAATGAAAGATGAAATATATTCACATGGTGCTGTCTGTCACTAGCTATAGGCAGCACATTCCACCAATTACCATGAAGCAGTTTAAAGTGGAAGCAATTAAAATCATTTTCTCTCATATCAAGTTCTATGGTGTTAAAAATAGCGTTTCCTCTATTTGCATTCAAATTACTTTTTCTTCTTATTTTTAAACAACAGATTCAAGAAATGATGCATGAAAATGAACAGGTGCCAGACATCGAGAAACTGGAGCAGCAGGAGTTCAACCTGGACACAGAAGAACAGGAAAGAGCGCAAGCAGAGGCTGAGCAAGAAGTAGCCAGGGTATGACAGAAGGAGGGGAGAACACTTTAAAGCTAGCAGTGAAAAGGAGAAAGAATGACTGAAGAATAGAGGATGATCTCGAAGTTGCTGGTCACTGCTGAGAAGTATTTTAAGTCACTTTGTGAAGCAGATGAAGCTGCTGATGCAGACCTTGCCAACTGGAATGTGATTGATACCAGAAACTATGAATTCAACATTGTGGCCTTGGGCATGTTGTTGAAATTCTGTGATTATTTTCTTCACAAGTAAAGTGGTGCCTTTTGGTAGCAGGCAATATAGTTTTGGGAGACAATAGTTCTGATAGTCTAGGATGATGAAATACCAGTATTTCATTTCATCTGCTAGGTTTATTTCAATAACGCAATACAAATTGCCTGGGTTATTTTGTGCCATATCTTTTCATTTTCTTTTCTGTATCTTGAAAGGTGAGGAAGGAGATTGAGATGGAGAATTTAGCCAACCGTTATTTGCAGGATGTCATCAAACATGAATGCTGGGATGCTATGTCTGTGAAAGGACGTGCAATTAAGGTAACTTCTGCGTTTTAACTCATTTTCTGCAGTGGTTTATTGATTCCTTAAGGTACAGAGACAAAATAAATATGTGTAACACATATCAGGTTTGCTCATGATATGGGAAAAAACTTCCTTCTTCCTAGGGCTCCTGCAAATCTTTCATTCTGATCATTTTGTCTAAGCCTGACTGATTGTACCTTCTAAGGTGGGTAAGAGTGCTGATAAGCAAATAAGCAATTCTATGATTCCTTGATTTCAGAGAATATCTTTATGCAGTGTTGCTAAAACGAGAAGTAAATACTATTTTTCTGTGTGCACTCAGTATGACTTCAGCTACACAAAACATAAAGGCAAAATTTAACTTTGATTTTGCCTATTTTAAACAGAGGGAGATTAGTCAAACTGGTGGTACTGGATTATCTCAAGGGTGGAAAGAGCCAAGTGGTTTTTGTCTTGTCCCTGTACTTTTACTATATCGTCTATATTAACTGATCCTCAATTTTATTCCTGATTTTAAGAAGTCTTTATAACTCTTTAGTATTCAGGTGTTGAACAGATGAGTTGGTGCATTCTGAAGAGCTTTTTACTTTGGGTTTTTGATATATTTTCTTTTAATTGGAACAGTGCTTCCATATGGCTTGTGAAGTGAAGAATTACCCTCTGAAGAAATACAGTAAAGAAGAGCTGGAAACTTTGGAGAAAGTTCTGTGGTTAAAGAAGCTTGAGACAGCTGATCTTAAGGTACAGTCTCTTTGAAGTATTCAACAAAGGCATTTCAGATCAGAATGTTCTGAGTTGGCATCTTCATGCTTCTTTATGTTTCTGAGGCCCATTTTCTTGCCATAGAAATTGTCTGAAACAAATTTAAAGAGATAAATACCTGGTCTAGTGGGTGGAGTCCATGCCCATGGAAGGGGGGTTGGAACAAGGTGATCTTTAACATCCCTTCCAATGCAAACTATTCTATGTTTCTACGAAATAAAGATGAAATGTGTTTTTTCTCAGCCCAAATGTGTAAGTATTAAAGAATCACAGAATGGCTGTAAAGAGCCTTTGGAAGTTAACTAGCCCTCCTAGAGCAATTTGCTCAGGTTTGTGTCCAGTCAGATTTGGAATATCTCCAAGGATGGAAGATTCCAGGACCTCTGTGGGCTACCTGTTCCCAAGATTGACAACCCTTACAGGAAAAGTGTTTTATTATGTTGAAGTTGAACATCCTGTATTTCTATGTATACCCATTTCCTCTCAATCTGTCACTGAGCACCACTGAGAAGAGTCCAGCTCTGTCATTCTCAACTCCCTGCAATCAGGTTTTATATGTATTGCTGAGATCTCCCTAGGCTTCCTCCTTCCTGAGGCTAAATAATTCTAGCTCTCAGCTTGTCCTCGCATGTTAGATGCTTCAGACTCTTAATTTTATTAAAGGCCCATCACTGGACTTGTTCCAGTATGCCCATGTCTGTCTTATACTGGGGAACCTACAAATGGACCCAACACTCTAGATATGATCATTTCAACTCATATTATTTTGATTGCTGAGCTCAATTGCAGAATGTAACCTCTAGAATTTTTTCATATGTGTGCCACTGGATCATCTGCAAAAATTAATGGTTATTGTGTTTGTGATATGCAGGTTCACAAGAATAATTGTGAGATTGAGTCTGAGACTGTATTGTCTAAGGAAAAAGGAGAGAAGGAAGAAGGAGAGAAGGCAGAAGGAATAACGGCTGATGGTAGTGCGTCTTACTGCCTGGTTGGAAGTCTGAGCTCTCAATATGGTGGAGACACCTCTGCCCTATACTGCCAATGGGACTTGCACACCAGGGAGCAGAAAGTCAATCAGATAGTATTATTGAAGGTGATAGCTTCTTAAATTTGTATTACTGCAGTCACACTGTCATATCTGTTGGTTCTCACAGCAGTCACAGCTGCTGTTAGATTTTGGGCATCCTGACACTATGATTGAGAGTTGCACAGGTCTCTGAGCTTCTGAGATGAAAGCTGATAAATGCTCATGATGCAGTTGAGCACCGTGTGGGTTTACCAGCTCAGGTCTGGAAGAAAAACATTTTTATGGAATTAGTTACCCAACTTAAGGGTATCTGCATTTTCCCACGGGTGCTTCTGTTTAGGAGTTGGTGTAGCCAAAGCTGGCTTGCACATCTCGGCGTGCCTGTGAAAACATGACCTCTTCCCATATTATTTGCTGCTGAATGAAAGATCAGCCAGTTCCTATCCCTGTTATCTTTCTCTCCAGTCTTACCATCCCTTCAGTTGGAGTCTTCACTATCAGACTCTCTTAACTTCTACAGAATAGGCTCCTTAGGAAGATGATCTACAAATGTAGAAATGGTTAAATTATTATAAAGCATTCCCTCCACAGAGCTCTTTAAGGCTGTAAACAGTAGCAGAACTCAATGATTATGCATTGTGACACATAAAATCTCATAGATACACTAGGATTTAAAGTAGATGAGAAATAAACACATGGAGCAGTTTTAGATGTAAGTTTGGATGTAATGAGATCTTCCTACTGTTTGGCTTTAAAGATGCATATTACATGTCTTAAGTTTAGATATATCTTCAGTGTTCTTGGCCAACACAGCAAGCCTGCTGAGAGCTGGATGGCCAACTAGTCATGGAACACAGCCTTTTTTCTCCCAGAAACTTTGCACCTTATCTGCCATCCTGACTTTTTACATTCTAATTTATTATTTTAGTAGAAATGAAATAATCATGGACACAGGTATTTATTGTAATACACATTTCAATCAGCTAAGCATCTCAAAATGTGAAGTTTAATGATAGAACTGATATTCTTTTCATGTTTCATTTTAGTAAATTAACATAGTAGGAGAGACACATGGTTTTCTTTCTTAATATTCTCTTTTTCTTTGCTAAGATCAACTAATTAGGCTAAAAGAAGAATTTATCCACTAAGAACACATGCTTTTAAAAATCACAGTAAAATCTCAAGTGTTTTTAAAAAATCAGTTTCCAGTGTTTGTTTATTTAATGAGAACATTTTACTTCCAGGTGTCAGGCAGAAAATCACATGAAAGCATATGAGAACTGCAGGTTGCATCACTTAAATCACAAAAGAATGTCTTTAACTCTGCTTCCCTGAACCTGAGATTCAAAATTTCTATGTTTCAAAGTCATGTGGGTTTTTTTCTTAGAAAACTGTCCTTCTTTCAACTAAAGAATGCAAAAAACAGCAAATAGAGGGCAACCTATTTTTTTCTCTAGTTTGGGCAGCAGTATGTTTCTTTCAGAATCTTTTAATGAAGCTTGAACTCTGCCCTTATGATTTTCACAAAAGAACTTTACCAGTTCATTTCCCTGTCACACACACAAATACACATTTTTGCTTCTGCTGGCTTGAGGACTGGGATATAATCACGGATGGATGTGATTTGTGAAGTGTTGTTGTTTCCTTTTTTGGTATTACAGGACATTATTTACAAAGTGAAAACTGCTTTTAATAAGGAATTTGACACAGTTGCACAACAAAAGGAGCAGGAGATAGCAAGAGTGAAAGAAAGAAACCTGAGAGTCCGAGAAATCTTGGCACAGCTTGACCTCCAGGTGGAAGTGTGGGAGCCAGCTCTTACCGATGATGAGATGCCGGAGCGAGCACTCACTGTTCAGGATTCAGAGGTATCTGAAAAATAAATCTTTCTCTTTTGCTTACTCAAATACAGTTCTCTAGTTCTTCTCATATCCGGACATTTGTAAGTACTGAAAAGCACATCAGATGTGTCTGTACTTAAAATCATCTTTTTTACTCTTTTGCTTCCCTTCCCTTTTCAGGGAGAAAGCATAAGTCAATGTGAAATGAATAAATTGTATTCAATCTCAATTTATTGCTGTTATAAATTTTTAATTGCCCAAAAATTAGATAGAAATTCCCCTTTTCCTGACTATAAGATTCAAACCAGGCTTGCAGGGATTCCTTTCGTTGATAAAGGTTTCTCTGTTTTCTCTTACACCATTTCGAAACTAGTTTCAAACTAAGTATCTAGGTACTAAAGCATACCTAGTACTGTACTTATAAACTCAGCTTATAATTTATAAAGAAACACCATTTTTCTTATACAATATATTCCACTGACCTCATCTGGTTTTTATGGTCAGTCTTTCCCCACTTCCCTCTTCTCTCTCACTAGTTTGTGTTATTCCACCATCATAAAAGCTATGCACAAAACACAACTAACATAAAAAAAATTATGTTAGTTCATAGTAGAAAAGTATTTCAGCTTTTTAAAAAATAGCTTTTGGAGTTGTTCAAAGGAACAATTTGAGGAATATTATCATAGAGCAGAGATACAAAAAGCATTAAGAATTGCTATTGCACCATCTTTCCAAACAGTCCATGTGTGATCAAGTTTGGAGAAAAGAACCCTGATACAAACCTCATTTTCTTCCTTCAGATTAAAGTTGAAAAATACTTGAGTCAACAAGAGAGAGAGAAGGCAGAAATGCTGGCTAAGCTTGAAATGGAAAGACGCCTTGCTGCTACGGTACTTAAAGCAGTATCCTTTTTACTGAATGGGCCTTTGCCTCTGCTTAGGCTTATTTTCTTAATGCTGCACTGGAATATTCCAGTAATGTATTATGCAAGAATGAATTTAAAATGGTAGTCAACGATGATGCGTGCCTTTTCCCCCTAATTATTGTTTACGATCAGAACTACACAGACCAGCTTGGGGGAAAAAAAGATTTAATGTTAGACTCATGATTTTTAAAAATGTGCTTAGTGGCAATTAAAACTACTATACCACGTGATTGAGGACTAGATAAATTTCTAAATGCCTGCTATTGCTCAGTAAAAAGCTTTCTGCTTGATATATTTTTGTTGACTAAGCAGCCTCTTTTCTTCAGACTAGAAGTTCATCATTCTTTCCTCTGGCTTTAAAATGTGTTTGTGAAAAACCTAAGATGGTTCTGGCCCCAAGAGAGATGCACAATAAGACAGTGTTACTATCAATTCCTTCATTCCAGCCTGCCAGCTGGCCAGGAGTAGCCTATGTATTCTTTCCAAAACTGCTAGAATGGCAGGTTTAGTGTGTTATATGAACATTTGTCCATGAGAAAAAGCACTTGAGACTTTTAGCGTATTTCAAGCACATCAACAAAGAGCATTAATCTACTAGTGACACACAGTATAATCATGTGGGTGATCTAGAGATGAGCTACCCTATTATCACTCCCCGAACTTCCAGTTAACACACTTATTTTGTACCCTGAAGTATTTTTTTTTGTGGTTGTTCCCAGGACAATGAAAGACTGCGTGCTCTTGATGACATGATGGGTGGAGTGCTAGAAGTCAAAAAGGAAGACATCTTGAAAATGGTGAGCCATCTCCTTCCAAATCATTTAGGTACCTTGTGGGCTTTTAAGGAAATTAACTAGCAAATATTTCCAACCTGAATGATAGAAAAGAGTTGGAGAATTGTGGAGTTGCATTATGTCTAGGTAGATTCCATAAGAGACCCTACACTGGAATCAGAGACCATATGATTTACCCATCAACACCTGTCTCTATCACAGTGGAATACTATAGGAACATAACCCCGTATTAGCAGTACAACAACTGTATTGGTGGGGTAAGGGTCTATTATCCATGAACTGTGGTCTTACAGAAAAATACTGTTCCGTTTAACTCAGCAAAGATAAATAGTACAGTAGGAGAGGAAGGAAAACATGTGAAGAACTGTCACAGAAAAGGAATGGGGCAGGCCCAAGCACTCTCCCTGGAACTGCTCTGTTTTGGAAAATTAGGGCTCCACTTAGAATTATACATTAGCTTGGAATTAGATTTGGGGTTCTGAAACAGAAAATGTTATATATCTTGTACTGACAGTAATGTGTTTGAGTACAAAATACTTGTATTTCACAAGATCCAGTAGTGAATTCCTGTAAGCGAGTGTGAGAGAACAGCACAATATATATACATCAAAAGTACTGGTGCAAGCTACAGACCAAAGAAACAGAATATATATGTGTTACGTAGATTTAATGCTTGTGCCTTACTGACCATTAATAAATAACTTTCATTACATTTGATGTGAGCTATAGTTTGCTTGTATGCTGATGGAGAATTAATATTGCTTTTGACATATCTTTGTCTTTAATATTTCCAGGAAATTCCTCCACCTTTGTTTATATCCAAGCCAGAGCATGCTTGGAATGATGAAGAGAAGAAAATATTTAAAGAATATGAGAAAAAAGTAGAGGACCTCAATGAAGAAAAAGAAAATTATAGAAGGGTAAATTAAAAGGAGAAAAGGAGTGGTTTTGTTCACAGTGCTCATGACTAAAGCTTCAGATCTTTCTCAGGAGCTACTTTTAAAAATGAATACTAGTAAATAGAATAAAGGGAGAACAAAGATCATGTTAAATAAGTCCTATCTTAGACAATAAAGTAAGGCAATCTCTACTCATACCAATTAACACTTCAAACTTGCAATATCTGGCAAAAAGTTAGCTTTTCTTCACAAATGTATTCCTAAACATGTTTTTTTTCAGGTTCCATTTTCAGACTTGCTGGTGCCATACACAATAATACCATGACTTTTATCCCTCAAAGTGGTATTTGGACAACATATCTTGGTAGCCTGGCAGCACTCTCCTTCCAAATAAGTAATTTCTGGGACCTTTTGGTTGAAGGATACATTTCCATATTGTTCATTCTCCAGTATCTGATCTACTGTATCAGAGCTTCTTGGTTCCTCCAGATACAGTATCACTGCTGGTGTCCTTCTTTCCCTAGGCACTGGAAGATGAACTGGAGAAACTTGAAGCTTCCATCCAGGAAACAACAAGAAATTTTGATGAGACTGTGTGCAAACTCTCTGAAAGGAAAGTGAAATCAGAGATGGTCATCTATCAGGTATCACAGAGAACGTTAATTTTTCATCTCTGACTCTCTACAGCAGGAATGGTAACATCTTTATTACAATCTTTTCACAGGAAGAACTTAAAATAGTCAATCTTGTTTATGCTTTGCTGTTGGATGAAGAGTTGGATGCTAGAGAAGCCGGGCTTCATAATTTCCTTGTGAAAAAGGAGAAAGAAAAAGTAAGTTCTCATTTGAAATGTTTTTCTTGGGAAATGTGTAATATTTACAATATAGTTTTTTGTGAAAACTGCTCTTTCCTATTTAAATTTTTGACATAAATGATTTTCTGACAATTTACAGGGTCACTTATTTTTTACCCAAGTTGTAGAGGTGACATGCATTATAAATACATTTGGTTTTGAATAGATGCTCATATCGGTTCATCAGGCGATCTTGGGTAAAACTCCATACATTCAGAAGGGCTTCCTGACAGTTGTTTGCTAGATATAATATTTTTTTGTATCCAGTATCAAGCTGGAAGTACCAATTATGATGTTTTTATGACAGAAAGATGCACAAAAGAATGTGTAATGCCATCGCATTTTTCACTAAGGTGGCTAATGTCAGCCTGGGCCACACCGAGTTGTGTTTGCCAGTTCAAAGCATAGTCAGAGGCGGTGTGTGAGTTTCTGACCATGGGAGCAAAATATAGACCATGGAGTACAAAGTGTTTATAGTCTTATTGACCATTTTAACCTTCTGAAGAGTTTACCCACCCCCGTCAAACCATACAGAAGTCAACAAAAAACTGGAGAGCACAAGTAGTAGATCTGGATTCCAATACAAGTGCTTGCTGCTCACAGGAATGGTCTTCAGTGACAGCTGTGATTCCCGTGTCCTGCCAATACCTGTATGACTCAGGTAACCTATGTGGGTGGTAGCCTGCAGGTTGCTTCTAGCTCCTGGGACAATGTTATCCCAATTTGTCTTTGTGGAGCTGTTCCTGAGACCACAGAGAATGAATTACTGGCTTTTTTTTTTTTTTTTTAATTGTTTCCATTGGTATATCTTTTGATCTGTGCAAACTGCCAAACACAACGAAACAGTCTCCCCAGCAGAGTATAGGCATTTAACAGCCTCAATTAAACAGATGAGCTTAGTGTCTTGACATAACCTGTGTCGTGACAACAGGGAAACTGCATTCTAAAATGAAAAAGCATTTGAAAATTTTTGACTGGTCTTACTTATGACAGCAAAAGATGAAGAAATCTCTGAGTGACAAGTATCAATGTAGGTCTTTCCATTCAAAGGTGAAACAGAAGACTTGTAGTCATCTATAAAAGATATTTCTTATGTGGATTTCTTTAGCAGTGGACTAGTTTAATTTCACACCTTCTCACCTTTTAGCAGTATCTGCAAGTAACTCCCTGAAGAAGGCATTATATTGTTAGTAAAAATAGCTCACAGAGTTTTCTCTAGAAATAAGACAGAGTCCTCTTCATCAGTGTGTGTGAATGTGCTTCTGTTGGCTGAGTTTCATTCCTGAAATCTCTTGATTTTGCTGTAGGTCAAGACTGCACAAACAATCCTGACTACAAAAGATAAAATTAAAGCCTACATAGACATCTATGAAACCGCTGTAGCTGAAGACAAGGTAAGATTCTCAAAAAATACAAGGAGATCCAGAATTAAAATATCAATGCTGTGTCTTGATGATGAAATAACATACTTGGTTGTAAGCATCAAATGAGCTCTGGTCAGCTTGCTGATCTAATCTAGATTCCTAGGATGCCTGGGAGCACTTGGAAGAGCATGATGTTCTGTGTTTCTTCAGATATGGGCATGTTGATGCTTTTTGAAAAGTAGCATTGTAGTAGCATGTAAGCTTCCTGTTTTATTCTCCTAGGATCTGGAACATGGTTTTACAAAGGAGTTTGCTGATGTACCTCCTGATCTCCTTGATGAACTTTTCCACCTTTACAAACTTCGACCTAAGTAAGATCCTCCTGATTCCATCTGTTTAAATGCTAGTATTTCTTCTGTGTCAAAAAAGACAATGCTCTTTATTCCAGTAGCCAGTAGTAGATTATTTTGATAATCAGCAGACTGCCTGCTTTTTGTTGGATAGCTAACAATGGTTGATTTCCTATCATGCTATAGTTCGCTATTCTGAGTACTTATGTTTCCTTATTCACCCCACCAATCTATTTAAATGTAATCTAAATAATTATCAGTTCTCAAAAATATATATAATTTTGTGTAAGATGCAGTCTTACCTATTTTCTCTTTGCAAGAGATTGAGACTACGAGGTATTCTGAGTTGTTTGTGAGCTTCTTTTATGCAAGAGAAAAAAATCACAGTACGTACTCTATGTGTGCACCAGGACCCCAGTGACAGAATCGCTCCTTGACACAGCTAACCCCTACGGCGGTTGTTCCAGCTCAGCTGAAAATGACAAAGGTGCACTTACCCTTTTGATGAAAGCCATGGATGAACTGGATAGTCCTGAGCACATGCCTAATGGCTTAGACCCATCTATATGGGAACATTTTTGTCTATCTAGACGCAATAAAATGGAGACTGAGGAGCTGGTATGTAAAATTCTCTAATTTGCCAGTAGACTTCTTGATATAGAATCATAGAATGGTTTGCTTAAGGGACCTTAAAGATCATCCAGTTCCAACCCCCCTGCCCTGGGCAGGGACACCTCCCACCACACCAGGTTGCTCCAAGCCCCATCCAGCCTGGCCTTAAACCCCTCCAGGGATGGGGCAGCCACAGCTTCTCTGGGCAACCTGGGCCAGGGTCTCACCACGCTCACAGCAAAGAACTTCTTTCTGATATCTAATCTAAATCTCCTCTCTTTTAATGTAAATCCATTACCCCTCATCCTATCGCTACAGTCATTGATAAAGAGTCCTTCCCCATCTCTCTCTAGGCTCCTTTTTTTTCAGCTCTTACACTTCTGTGGAGTTTAAGCTCGTGATAAAATGACAATGTAAAATACATCAGCTGCTTTTGAGTTTGAAAGTGGCTTCTGGCCACATTCAATTCAGAATTATAGAAATGTCACCAAGGGAAACAAGCTGTAGTTCTCCTGCAGAGGAATTAGCATATTAATGTAGACAGATTTGATCAGAATGACAGTGAACTTGATATGGTTTGCTTTAAAAAAAAAAAAAGGTAGTTTTCCTTTTCTCTGCCCATACCAAAAAACTGTTAAGGTATTTGACTTCCATAATCTGTTAGAGTTGTTCTCTCCCATTAGCATTCTACATTTGCACCAATGCATTCCCATATTTTTCTGGAACCCCAAGAGCAATTCTTAACAGAGGGTGTTGCTGGAAAGTTCTAGCAAGCTATTTGTTCTGTTTAAAAGCATGAAGGTGTAAATCTGAATTATACGTGACCTTTGACCAAGAGAGAAGGAAATATTTAATTTCCCTGCATGTGAATAAACTAGGCATAAATGAATAATGACTTCCTGAGCAGAGCGTACGGACTGTAACCCCTCTGTCTCATGTACTCTACTGGGATTCTAAAAATACCAGGCTGCATATTTATGCATACATACAGCTTCTTAAGAACTTGTCTTCTCTGTTCCTTAAGAGGCTTGCCCTGACATACTGACAAAGCTGGAAATGTTCAGAATGTCACAATATTGCTTGCTTAGGTGAAACAGAAGGCGCTAACACTGGAAGAGATGGAGACCTTTCTCCAGAGAAGAATGGGTGACGATGAGAAGGTTGAGTCAGAAATAGAAGACATTTTCCAAGAACTCACTTGGTAATTTTGTTTCTTTTCCTATGTTCACTTACAACAAAGAACCAAAACTTACACAGAGAACTAAAGAGCTGTGTTATCCAACACTCTTTTATCTAGGATTCCTCTAAGAGACCTGTGGTTTTCTGCCATTTTAGGCTACAGGAGGAGAAAAGCAAACTTCAGATGAATTTGACTGTTCAGTTTTTGCTAAAACAAGGACAGGTGGAACTGGAAACGACGGAGATCCCAGATTATACTGATGCCATTCTCATTAATAAGGCTATAATTGAAGAACTGAATTCCTCTATCATGGTAATTTACATTATCTGAAGGAAATTAAGCTCTTTAAACAAATGTATTGTCCTTCAGGGACTCTGCTTTTTCTCCACTTCGACATCTAGTTTCAATTCATCACTACACACTCCGTTGTAATCTAGAAGCTGTTAAGAATTCTATAATGTCTTTTACGATGTAAAGATTGTAATACAGATTCCATTCTCGATGTTTGATCAATATAACTCAGATGAATGAAACGGCAACAGTTTTTAGACACACCATCACTTACGCACGTGTAAATAGAAAATGCTAATATCCTGGGCACCAGTCAGAAAATTCTCTCAAGCCAAACTTAGAGTTAAGAAGCATTAAGATTTTAAAAAATTAATACATGTTTTTATATAAGGTGAAATTGGTGATCCTTCTTAAAACAGTTCTTCGTATTCTCATTAAAGGTTCTTTTTGTGGCTATTCTGGCTGTACAAAAAAAGGCTTGTTACTGCTACTGCACAAAGCCTCCAGTAACAACTGCAGAATACCTTCCACAGAGCAAATCTGTGTTCTGTAGGGTTCAAATGCCATCACATTTATATAATAGGTATAAAGATGGAGAGGGAGGTTAGTTGGCATTTTCCTCATCTCCTTCTGTGATCCAAGGCTGTGGCTCAGAGCATAAAAGGGAACAAAATTCGACAAAACATAACCATCTGGAGCAAAGTCTGGAAACAGACCGCAGTGTAGCTTGTTTTCCTTACTAAAATTTTAACTTCAGAAACTTGTCCGTCTTATTGCCAATAATTATTCCATAATCTGTAATGTGTGTTAATGAAGATTATTTTTTCAGGCTCAAGGAGAAAAAAAAATTGCTAGCATGGTGGAATGTAAAGATTTCTCTAAAGGAATACTTCAGCTGGAATGGGAACACAAGAAAATGAGAATGCAGATAGAAGATCTGAAACAGAAGGCTCGGGATATTGTAACGCTCCCTATTTCAAAAGATCGCCAACTAGTGAGTTACTCTCTCTAATTTATATTTTGACTGTAGAAAACTTTGCTGCTATAACTTTAAGATCATTTATACCTCTTAAGTCTCTTACTTCTATAGAAAAACCTGATGCCTAATAGTTCAACAATTTGGTTTTCAAAGGGAAGTTTTACTTTTGAGATTGCTTATTGATGTCGTTGTTTGGGATGTTCGGGTGTAAACAACGGCAAAGTTAGCCCTAACTCTGTGTTTCAAAATTGGCCCTGAGGGTAAGGAAACAGGAATTTTGCAGCCACAAAGAACAGATCTTTTAAACAAAGCACTCTTAATTTCCTTTTAAGTGAAAGGTCTGAGGTGCCCCCATCTGGTATCTCACAGAAATACCCTAACTTTTGCTCAGTGTACAAAGATTGAGTGTTCCTACAGGAGCCTCGCTGAGTCTCACTCGCTGCCATCTGTTGGCCCAGCAGACAAAGGAGAGCGAATTGTTTGCCACACCTGGCAGGCAAGAGCCGGCAGCTGGCCAGCAAGTCAGCACTCACATAGCTTTGAACAAGCCCAGATGACAGGTCAGAAAAAATAGGGAGAGGTTGTGGGGAGAACGCCAAGGACAGCAGCAGGAAAAGAGAGGTTGTAGGGAAAGCCTGAGGGCATCGCAGGATGGGATGTTGAGAACTGCAGGGAAAGCTGATGGTTTTGTGGCAATGAGGTGAGGGATGTAGAGGGTTGGAGGAAGGGGTATGTGAGGATGGGTAGGCTGGAGATACTGCAGTGGGGAAAGCTATAAAGCATAGCGAAAGTGGAAAATGTTGGAGAGCAGGTAAGGATATTGAAATACAATCAAAAGGCTAAAATAAAATCCAAAACACATGTTTTGCTCCAGCTTAATTTGTTTTGCTGCTCTCCAAACCACTTGCTCTCTTGTGAATCACAGCAAAGGGACATCCATAATACCAACAAAACAGGTTTCCAGAGGTGATGTGACAACACAGAAAACTTCTTGTAGCAAATTTATAACCAGAGTGTTGCTGTTAGCGCCAAGTTCATTTAAACTGATAAGCAGAACTATTGCCCTTCAGAGAAAGTTAGACTTGCCCATAGCAAAGGCATGTACCAGTTTAATTGGAATTTGAATGCTCTGAGAGGCTTGAAATGTAGAGTTAGAATCATAGAACTGCCTAGGTTAGAAGGGACCTTTAAGATCGTCAACCTAACTCTGATAAAAACCAGCACTAAACCGTGTCTCTAATCACTATGTTAACATGTCTTTTAAATCTCTCCAGGGATGTGGTGCTTCAACCACTACCCTGGGCAGCCCATCCCAATGCTTAATAACCCTTTCCATGTCAAATTTTTTCCTGATATCCAATCTGAACCTTCCCTGGTGCAACTTGAGGCTATTTCCTCTTGTCCCATCGCGTGAGGGCTATGAATGAAGCAATGAGTGAAAATGCTTTGGTGCTGTAGGCAAGGAGCCTGCTGGGTCTTCCCTGTTGCTCCTGTTCTAACTAAACTACAGCAGTCCACAAAATTATACATGTCACTTTGGTGGGATGATACTCTGGAAGGATGAATCTACATCTTCAGAAACCTGTCTGCTGCCCATCATGGGTCATACAGCCTGTTTCACCATTTGTCATTTGATAAAGAGATATTTTAGTAGCAGCACATCCAAGAAAAAAATATTTAGTAAATTCTGTGAAACCTGAATTACTATACAGATATGAGAACAATAAAAGAAGAATTCCTAGGAAGTCACTTGATACTTTTTTTCTCTGGACCAAATTTCTTGGTCTTTGTTTCTATTAGCACATAATAGATAACATTCCTTTGAACAGCTATACAGTTTAGTATTCACACGCATCCAATGTCCCTAAAATGTCCATTTACAATAACTAGTAAGCCTTTCCACTCTGCGGAATTCTAGTTCTTTGAGTTTCACATAGTATAATTGCTTTTATGGAGGGGTGGAATTGTTGAGAACAAGCAGGCTTAATAAGATGGTTTCTTTCTGTTTTGAATTCTGCAGTTTCTAACTGTGCCAAACTACGACAGCCGCATTGCCCACCGCATTTCAATGATGGAGCAGACTCTTGACATCATAGATGAGGTAAATCCTAGGTGAACCACTACATCTGAGAGACACATCCTTAGTTTAAATGCAAGTCCTCTCCTTCACTGGCAAGAGGAGTTTGTGAGGAATAACTGCAACTGATGTAGGCATACTAACTCCTCAGCTAACGCAAGGACTGTGGGAGCAGAGCCGTAACAGCGCACAGTGATTAATATATATGTATCTCCATGTATTTGCTCATCTGGCTTTCAATTGTAGACTCATAGAATGGTTTGTTGGAAGGGACCGTAAAGATCATTGAGTTCANGAAGAGTCCCTGTCCTGCTCTCCTGTAGCCCCTTCAGATCCTGGAAGGCTGCTCTAAGGTCTCCCCGGAGCCTTCTCTTCTCCAGGCTGAACAGCCCCAGCTCTCTCAGCCTGTCCTCACAGCAGAGGGGCTCCAGCCCCCTGATCATTTTTGTGTCCCTCTGCTGGACCCATCCCAATGGGTCCATGTCATTCCTGTGTTGAGGACCCCAAAGGTGGACACAGTACTCCAGGTGGGGTCCCACCTCCCGTGGCCTTTTGTTTCTTCAACCTGCACTGAGATGTCTGCAGCAGCAGTTCTCCAGAGTCTTTGGAGCCAGTCATATGTTTGTTGTTGCATAGATCAACCCTATGGAGAGAAATCCACTTGCTCTGTTACTGGAATTAAATGTTTCCTGAACATCTGGTGCGAATCTGCTTATCACTTCTTACATGGCACTGCCTATAAAAGTCACTCTTCCATTTCTAATAAAACATTCTTTTGGTCTTTGATGCTTAATGTTTCTCTCCAGGAGCCTCTCTATAATATCACTACACCCCTGTATTAAAAATAATAGAAAAAAAACAACCTGATTTGCTGGCTTCTTCATCTTTCAACACTCAAATTATGATTAGCCTTGTTTTTAAGCAATTCCTCTTGATTTTCTCCAGGTTGCTCTAGCTGGAATCAGTGTCTTCTTCAAGCGGTGGTATTTACTTTGACCTTTTACAGCCCACCCAACAGTTTCACCACAGCAACCCTTTCTTCAGCAGCTCCTAGTGTGTCCCCAGCCAAGAGTGTCCTTAACTTGCTGATTCTGTTGGCTTCTGTTCCTCCCTTTGCCTTTCAAGCTTCATCTTTAGTATGCCTCTCTCCCTGACCCATACCTCTATTCCCTGCCTGCTGCTTCCATTAGATCTCCATAGCGCACACTGGAGTACAGTGTATGTGAAAGACATTATACAAAATAAAGCTAGAATGGGCAACTAGCCAAAGCAAAATACATGAAAGTTTATTGAGCTCAAATTCAGTGCTTCAGATAAGAGGTTCTCACCATAAGTTTTTCTGAGCAGCTTTTGGTGTAATCTCATATATTTGCTTTTTTCACTTGGAAACGGACAGCTGCACGAGAAGAATGTGAAGAACCATCAGAAAAAAATTAAAGAGTTGGAGAAGTGCATCAGATTAAAAGAGCAAGAAAATTACAAGCTCAGCCTGGAGCTGAAAGAAATGCTCGTCTCTGTTTCAGAAAGGAGGCACATCTTTGAGGCAGCCGGTGAGTCATAGGAATGCGCTTTAAGTCACAAAGAACATTCAGAAAATACCTCCCAAGGCTGGATGGGCCTGTTCCTCATCAGCACCAGCTAAGGCAAGGAGTGCCTGTTCAGTACTGCATGTGCACAATTAGCTGTGCCCTTTCTACCATGATTTAACATAATTTACTGAAGATTGATGCTCTTGTTAACTGAAGTTACTCAACTAAATTGCTGAAGTCAAAATATCGTAGTTATTAATACCTTCGCTAGGCAAGATGTGTTCGTTCTTTCTCAGCACTGTTCAACCCGTTTCTTTCCACCCATTCAAAGGGAACAGAATGAAAGGTGAAGCTGAGAAGGGTGGTCACTATTAAGAAAACTGTAGAGATCTTACCACTAGTGAAACAGTTACAGATATTCAAAAGGGTAGGAGCTTGCTAGAAACTAAAGGAAGCGCCCCCAGGGCCATTTCAAATTTTTTTTTCTTTTTTTTTGCTTTATTCATTACTGCAAAATCTCTTAGCCCAACTGAAAGACTTTTAAAAAAATCTTGCCTATTTTATGCAGAAGTTGGATAACTATAAACTATGCATCCCCTACTAGTACAGGCTAACCCTTCTTTCTTGTTTTATGCAGACACACGACACATTTCTGAAAAGATTGCAAAGCAGCGGTACCGAGAGATTTTGAAGCAGAAACACCTACGGGGCCTTGTAAAGGAACAGGAAGAACAGTTTGAAATTCTTCAGGTAGAAGCAGAAAGACTGAGATCACGAACATTCCCTGATCTTTAAAATCAAAGTCCAGGTAGACGCATAACCCCATGGCCTTCTCTAAAGAAAAAGAGCTTGGACATGCACCTTTTCTCCCTGGACTTTTCCTTCCACGTTTCTTCTGTAATCTCCCTAAAAATAACTTCAGTTTGAAAGATGCATGTTTGTCTGTTTTCTATATTTTATACCTAGCCTTAACCCCATTATATTTCAGTAGACGAGGTGTATTTCGGCTGATTCGATGATATAAACCACACACCTCATCACAGAAAACGAAGGGTACCAAAGAACAGGGGTATTTGTATATCCTGAGCCTGCAGTATGCAATTGTAGAACATTGCAAAGGTGAAGTACTGCATGAAATCCATGAATTTGCATCAGCTAAAATCCATGTCTACGGCTTTACTTCATTTTGCTCTTTACAATATATTTACTCCTGTGCTAGTGCCGGTGTGTATTGCTGGGATGATGGAGGTATGCTTTGGGATGCCCGTGTGTGATACCAGGCCCAGCTGCTGCTGGCCCATCATTGCCACCAGTAGCTGTGGCAGAAAAGCACGTGGAGGAAGAGAAGGTTATGATTCACCCAGGGGGAAATCATGCTTGACCATCTGACAGCCTTCTGTGATGGCACGACTGGCTGGTAGGTAAGGAGAGAGCAGCAGATCTGTGGACTTCAGCAAGGTTTTTGACCCCGTCTCCCACAACCTCGTCACAGGTGAGCTGTGGAAGTGTGGGTGAGTGGAGAGGGAGGCTGAGCTTTGTGTACTGTCACACTTGACAATGACCTTGAGGAGAATATTCACCAAGTATGCGCATAGGCTAGCAAGAGAAAATAAAGAATTTCAAGTTATCATTTAAAAAAAAATTCAAAAAACAACATTTTTTGACGATAAATGAAATGATAAAGTTTTAATCTACTTTATGATGTTGTATTTGAAGTAACACTCTAAGACAAGGCCTTCTTTTTCTTTTTGATCTGAAAGAGAAAGCACCTCGGCTCTCAAATCAAGTAGTAGAACAGACAGATGGTGGGTGGGATTTTCTCCTAAGCATTCTGCCAGAGCCTGAGATAATAGAAAGCAGGAAAGCCTGCCCTAAAGACAACTTCTGGACTGGTATCTGAAAATGAGTGCATTATGGCATATTTCCCTCACTAATAATTAAACACCTCATTGCAGCAAGTCACAAAATGCTGTCAGCAGAAGACATTTGTAAAATGGGGGTGTATCTCTGAACAAAGAACTGAACCCTTCCCCATCTGATCATAAACAGAAGTGACATTAATAATTAGAGTTTGTTATTTCAAGACAAGCAAGCATGCAAAGAGTAATTGAAGGTAGGACTTGATTTCATTTTATTTTTATTGAATAACTATTCACTGATCAAATAATCAAACCAGGTCTTCCAAAATAGCCTGGCTTCCATCTTCTCCATTAAGCAGTGCCTTTTACAGCGCCTACGGCTTCACAAGTATCTCCTGAGACAACCTCCGAACTTCACAGCACAGAATCCACTGTCAGATCAACACTTCTTATGTTATCAGAGTTCATTCAGTCCTTTCTGCTTATATGCATGTAAGTGAAGGCTCTGCACCTGTAGATTATCCATCTACAAAGTCTTCTTCTGTCCTGCTGTAGTGCAGTAACTGGTCTTCTAATCCGAAAGTATCTATCAGCTGAGTGAGACTCACTTTCTTGCCATCAGCAGAAAAGGCTGACTGCAGTTCATACAGCATCAGCTGGGTGCTACTTCTCCATTTCGCTATCAAAGCCTGCAGTTCCGACAGGTTGTTCTGAAATTTGGACAAAAGAAACAGCAACAACAACAAAAAAAGTCATTTGTTGAAATGGGGAGGGAGGGTTTGATACTGTGATCTATTTTTATAAACAGTCTTAAAATGAGACAATACACACCACCACACACACAAGAAGTGAGTTGGTATGGTTGCTTAAATGAATAAGTGAGGATTACACTTTATAGAATAATGAATTCCACTTTATAGAATAACTTAAAAGTGCTTTTTCAAAGGCTCACACCTCACCTTAGATCGATACATCTTAACCAGTTTGAGCCTCCGAAGTAGTTCTTCCTTCTCTTGCACTTGTTTCACCAGCCTTAATTTTTCTTCCAGGGACTGTTGCTGACTAAGATCAGCCTGTAGCACATCAGAACTCTCTGCTGATCCACAGAGACCACTCTCCTGTAAGGGACTTTTGAAGCATCTATGTCCTGCGCTGTTTCTTTCCATGTTTTCAGAACCATCCTGTAGTTTGGAACAATCTGTACTTGTCTCTGGCAGGCACCCTCTGTCAGCCCCAGCACAGTCTTTTTCTTCAGCGTCTATTTTAAGCCGCTTTGCCACTGTAAAATTAGCATTAAACGAACGTCTTGTTTTCCTTAATCGCTCCCTCAGAGCTGCACTCATTGGCTACAAAACAAAAATACACAAAACAAACCCAAAGATTTTTGAGAGAACAATCTAATTCTTGATCAACTTTCAAAGAACTGTTCACCATGGTTATTATTTACATAGAATATACCATATATGCGAAGATCATTGGAAAGCCAGACTTCCTCATTCTCTCTACAGCGGTCACAAAGTTGAAGTCAACTTCTTCCTTTCATCCTGTATTCTTTTGTGGCAGAATATACATAGCATATCTCAACTTTGCTAAGTTTATTCTGTCAAGTTCAATTTCCCCCTCTAGTTTAAGGAGGTAACGTCAGGTTTTTTGGCTGTTCCATCCCACCACACACACTCACACACTTTCTCCTACAGACTAGTAAAAATGATCTGTGTAATTCTAACTTGTTCATGCTTTAAGATTTTTCACCAGTAAGATCTCAAAAAAGGGGGTTTATGTATTCCCAAAAATAGTTAATTATTTTCTATAATATTTTATCTGAAAATATATTAAAATATGGGAGAGAGGGATTAGTTAAGGAACGCTTGCAAACTAGCCCTGTCCGGCAAAAGTCTGGATGCTGAGTGTGACACCATCCAGTTGTCACCATGGAGCACACTAGGACGGACACCAAAGCAGAGCTCAACAGTTTGGAGAATGTGCAAACGGAAAGCAGGGTACTTGTTACTGCATGGCCTGTTTTGAGGTAAAACAGAACCCATTTTCTCTTCAGTAATTGTACTTTTTAGCTGGGCCTCTTCTAACTAAACTCTGAAATTAAGAGCATATTGTTCAAGAACTGTTCACTCTCACAGTGACAAGACCCCATTATACCAAGGAATGGTGCAGAGGCCCTTGGTTGTACTTACTGCGAGAACATCCAAGGGAAGGTAACTTCATTATTTGCCCCGTTGGAGGGTCAGAAGCAGAAAAGTGTAGAGGGGTCACACCTATAGTCCCTGTAGAGGGGACAGGACAGGTGCCCCAAACCTGACCAACAGGGTGTTCTGAACCCATCTGCATCACATTCAGTATAAAAGCTGAGGGATCAGAGAGTCAACTCCCTTTCTTCAATGGGAAACGTCTGAGAAGGACCCTGCCTGTCATCCTGATCTGTGCCTTCCTGACTCTAGAGCTGGAATCCAGCACAAACAGAAGTCACACAGAACGTTATTCTGCATACACAGCAAACCAAAAAGCCAAGATTTGAGAAAACCAAAGATGACAAATTAAAAAACCACAAACCAAACACCAACAAAACATACCATAAACCCTTAAGAGTACTGAAATTTATTAGTGTGGCGTTTGGGGTATGATATGCCATGACTTCCTATTCACAGCAAAAATTTTCATATTCAGAGGAAAGCACATTCCTTACCCGGACAAGCTTGTAGCTATAGGCATAAGCTACCTATTGGTAGTCTTCCAGCAAACTATCTTCCAACAACTTGATGATTTCACAAGCATTTTTGTTTGTCCAGAGTCACACTATTGGAAAAAACAAGCAAGTGTTCATACCTGTTTCCCTGAGCTAGTTCCCTGTGAAGCTGCTCTCCCAGAATCCTTTGGAGTATGGCACAGAGATGTCATTTTATCAAGCACTGGTTCTTCCATCTTGAGATGAGAGAGAGAATGAATTCTGGATGGTTCCATTTTCACCCAGATATCATGAGCCACGTGGCTACAGAAATGAGTAAAAAGCTCTACTGAGAAATACTAAGGCTTATTTTCTAAATGTAAGTTCAAAAGGTCATCTGCGTAAGTTTCACAACTGTTTCATGTGCTAAGTACCATCTTGCTTTGCAAATGGCTTTTCTTCAAGAGGACGAATGACACTACTAACTGGTACAAAGTATTTTACTATGAATTTTGTATATTATTGTTCCCTTGCTTATAAAGCTCTATGGAATTTTTTCTTAAAAAGATGAAAAATATTATAAGATATTCAGATATTCTGAATTATATTTTTTCCCCATCCTACATCCTCTTTCAAATGTTTAAAAAGGAGCACGACAACCTATGAAGCACAGAAATCCATTATAGTATGCCTGTAAATCCAAGGTTAGATCCTGCAATAATGAAACAACTCATCAAAAATTTCCCTCCAAACAAATGGTCTTTTTTAAACCTGAATGACCTTTACTGCTTGTCTAATGTGAAAGAATAATCCTTACTAAAGTAGGTTGTGAAGAACCAGTCCTTTCATTTAACTGCATCCCAAGTAGCGATAAAAGGATTGTTGGGAGCCAGAAGTTTCTCATTGTCTACATGTATAAAAATTAAACTTTTCTGTAAAACAAAATAATTGGCTATGCAGGGCTGTGCAAATAACCCAGTCTCTCACTTGATCTTTCTAGGGTGCTGCTTAAAAAAGTAATACTCACAGAAGTAGAATTTTACATTAAAAGTAAGCAGCCACTTCGCTCGGAAAAGTGCTTTAATTAAAATGATGTCCTACCTCTCAGCAGGTACCAAGTTCAAATTGTTTTGGCAACGTTTAACTTAGTTTAGCACTTGTGAACCACCTGCTAATGACCAAAACGCAGCTGCAAAAGCATCAGCTACCCCTCTGTTTACCTGCAAATTGCAATTAGGAGTTTCAGAACAGAAGTCTCTTTAAAAATAACATCCTGTCAAAGAAGTCACTAGACAACACGAGTGGCATAAGGGGCTCCCTCTTCAGAGATGAAGCATCCCAAAGCTTCGATATGCCGCAGCATTACTAGCGTAGCAACCCTGGGCTTTCTGGCTCTATTCCAAAGGACGTGGGTCCTCATTTATCTTAAAAGTCAATGTTCCACCCCCCCACCTTGTTCAAAATTCAATGTATATCACTCTATTAACAAAACCCCAGACTTTTACTAAAGAAAATCGAGTTAATTGGGTATTTTAGCAATCTATCAATTAAACAGGAAACCCACAGCACCCGTTAAATATAATGCAAATTATCACTCAATGTAAGTAAGAGCCCAGAAAAAGCTACACTGTGTCTACATACATAGTACATCACAAATATGTAATAAATGTCACCCAGCAGCAAAATAAATTCAAGAACTAGCTTCAACAGACTTGTTCAACTCCCTCAAAATAAATCCTGTGGACTCTCTGCCTTTACATTCTAAAGCAGATGATTTGTCTTCAAATGACAGTAACTGTGATGAAGACTTCTTCCCATGGCTCACTAAAGCTGTTACTTTAACCCCTGGTTTGGCAGCACATTCATATACATCTCCTGCACCCTTACATCCTTCCAGAAGCTCTCAGCCTAAGAATCCTTTACGTTTTCAAGCAGCGATGGTATTTATCACATAGAAAAATCATCCTGTCTACAACGTAAGAAAAACTTGGGCCAGAAGGGGAGGATAGTTTTGTGCTTCGGTACTTACTTGGTTTTGCACTTTGGGTAAGTCCCTACTTCAATTTTCCCGTTTATAGCTACATAATGTAACAGCACTTACTCCGTGTACCTTCTCTCCTCTCACCAACCAAGGGCTGTATTAAGAATAACGCTTTTTCCCCCGCTACTCCTCCCTGCAGGGAAGCAGAAAGGCTGAGCAGCCCATAAACAGGGCAGACGATCGGGGAAGCTCCTTCTGAGGTGACCCACAGGGAGCGGAGCCCAACAGCGCAACCACAGCCCAGGCCAGAGGCTGCCCACGGGGCGCGGGGAGGCCCCGCACGGAGCACGA